>PVJD01003020.1:0-177902 GCA_004026545.1 Mormoops blainvillei | reverse complement strand
CCAGCTGCTCTGTATCCGTCTCTACTTGAAGAGCAAAGCGGAGTCAGAACGTCAGGTTGCCTTTGGCAACTGCAGTTCCCCACCTGGGACTGGTTGTAACACGGCAACATTCCTCCTCACCTGCCGGCAGACACTGTCACTCTAACCAGGAGCAGAGCCCTCGCGGGACTGCAGTGCCCCTCACCTTTGCCCTGGAAGCAAATGACAGGTTGCTCTGTGGCTTGGCAGGATTCAGCACATGGCATTGAGCTCCCCTGATTTTCAAAGCCGTCTGTAGGCGTCAAAAAGGACAGGATAATAGGCATAAAAAAGCAAACAGGACCGGTGTGGGGTGAAGAGAGGTTATAAAGCAGCTTAGAAACAAGAACAACAAAATTTTCCTCTCATTGTTGAAAGAGCACTGATTTACTAGAAGGCCTCATAATCTCCCCTTTTTGGATTGGAAGAATGCAGTTCCGAGAGGCCGAATAGCTTATCCATGAGAACAATGAGTTTGGGATTTGAACCTTAAAATGCTTGATTCCAAAAACATCTGTTATTTATTTTTTCTATTCTAACAAAGTAAGCTTTTTTGATTTCTCAAAAACAGTCAAAACACTGTAAAACTGGTTCATTAAAAAGAATTTTGGGAGTGGGGGTGTGAGAAAGAACTTTGCCACCTCAGAGACATTGAAACTCAATCATCCTTAAAATGCTAGTGTGAGCGCAGCATGGGAGAGATGGTCACCTCACCTGGCTGGCGGAAGGACAAGATAAATGGCCACTGCCAGTCAGTGGCGGGGTGGCGGAGACCGAAGCCCACAGCCCCTGGTGCCCAGTTCAATCTGAGAGAACAGAGAATCTCGTTCTTGAGCTTTGGCTCATTTGTTGGGAGTGGTCCCCATCACCTGGGTCGACTCTCTATCACATAAAGTAGGAGTGAAGGCTCTTCTCTCCACATGGAAATTGCTGGGCGCTTCCATGCAGGGAAACTAAGGAAAAGCTTGTCACATTTGTGAATAAACAGCTTGCATTCGCCTTTAGGTGTCAGAATCAAACAAACTTCTTTGGAGAGTAATAATACATGGCTTATTGGCAAAGAGTAGACATCCACCGGAGAGCCACAGGTACTGGTGTCTGATTACAGCAACCAACAATTGTGGAGATTGTGTGAGTAATTTAGAATTAGCTATGGGAGTTGGGGCATGAAGTCAAGCCATGTTTTTTTTGTTTTTTGGTTTTTTTTCTGGAAATACTCTAGAATTCACAATGTTGAAAACAGTAGAAAAGCCACTTCACTGTCATTACCCTGGAAAATTTCTTGTTGGTTCTGCCCTACTTCACATGTTCTTACCTTGATACCCATGGTGGCCATTTTTAGCAAGTGAACAGAGAACCTGTTAGGTAGGATGGTGATGGGAGATATGCAGAGACCACAGGGAACGTGTCAAACCCTCTTGTTGCTGACATCTCAAAGCATAAGACTGGTAGCACTGGCAGGCAGCAGGATGAGAGCCCCCCTCCCCACTTCACCCCACACTGTGGTAAGAGGCCCAAATCCTGGGTCTGTCTCTGTTTGCCTGGATTGCACATGTCCATCCGAAAAAAAAAAAAAATCCAAGGAGAGAGACCTACAAGTGATGGCTAAGCCAGCCCATCTATCGCCATCCCTCTGCTCTGCTGCTAATGAAACTTGCTACTGCCTCAGGGACGTCAGCCAGGGGAAAAGCCACTGGAAGGGAAGGAGTCAGTTTGATCTACAGTGTAATTACAGCCATGCCGTGAGACAACACCAGTGGGCCCCCGTGCAGCCATATTTCTTTTTGTCCAGGAATTAATTTTCATATCAGAAAAGAAACCATTTAACTTCTGAAACCAAGTTGGACAAGGGAGAGAAAATGCCAAGGATGGCAACCCGGGTCTGGGGTGTCAGCCTTGGACTAGGCATTAATATTTCTGACTGAGTTTGAGGAGAATGGGAACTCCCTCACTTCCCTGCCTCGCTGCAGGGCGGAAATCAAGTATCAGATTCCATGTGGAAGGTATTTGTGGAAGCAAGGGTAAGGGAGGCAGGGGACACACATCAAGAGGAAAGAAAGAGGGGACAGGAGCAGCGGGCACAGACATCATAAAACCAGATCTATTCATCTTCCCCCAGGATCGGGAGGAGAGAGGGAAGATGAAGCCTGATGCTTTTTTGCTTTTTTCCCTGAGCTCTGGAGGGCAAATAAAATAACAAATAAGAAAATGCTGAAAAATCAACACAGTTTATACCAGATAAAAATAGAGGTACAGTTAAACAAATAGCATGAATGGTTTCTCTTCTACCGAGAAGTGGAGCAGAACCAGCATGCTAACTGAACTTCCGAACAAAGCTTTCCCTTGAGCTCTGATGTCTGTGGTCCAGATGGGGGTGGGTCCCCCATTCTTGCTTCTCCTGAGGCTGTACCTCTCCCCTGCCAGTGCATTTACAATCCTTACAATGCCTCTGCTTCCTTTCTTAGCCCTTATCGCACTAGGTGGCTGGGTGGAGACAACTTCACAATACCAGATCCGGAGCGGTGGTTCCCTCCCCCTCCTGGACACCAGTCGTCGGAGGGCGTGGCATCCCGGAGCAGCACGCTGCAAACTGAATGGAGAGTGCCGTCGTCATGTGTAAGAAAGAGCAGGTAGGAGTTTAAACTCCTTGAGGTTAGTCTCTGTGTGCAGGCATCTTGTAATTGCACTGCTTTCTGCATGGGAACCTCAATTAAAAATGGCTCATTGTAAACGTAAACAGGTGTCACAGTACTTCACAAGCATGTGATGGATCGACACTGATTTCTTAACTCAGAGGGACAAACCTCCTTCTGGGACAGAGGCAAAGGTGACAGTTCTCCCCTCATTTATCCTTCTGCTCCCTCCTGCCCCCTTATGCCACCCTAAGAGAAGTCAGGGGTGAATTTTTCACTACTTAACGAAATTGAGCTAAACTAATCATCTGCCTCCTTTTCCTCTGCTTTATTGTGTCCCCAGCACCCTTGCCAGGGACTGAGAGGTTTTTGCAGATATGGAATGTATCCCAGGAGCTGACAGGACGCTGTCCAGAGCCATCTCCAGCTGATAAAGTGTCAAATGAGATGGAACAGCAAGTGAAATCCATTTGAGGAGGCAGCCGGCACTGGGCTGATTGATAGGGGGAGGAGAGAGGGCAGAGGGGTGGGCAGGCCTGCCCTGCCCCTTCTGAGTGGTGCCACCATCCTTTGTAAGTAAAGAAGAGTTCATGTCACAGACAGACAATGCCAATTTCAGTCACCAAATAGTCCATATCTGTTGAGTACTTTTGAAAATGTGAGCTGTAGAATAGGGCTGTCAGACAGGTAAAATACAAGTAAAGGTGTAGGTCTCTGTAAAGAACAGGTGTTACCATCTTACAGCGTTGTGGATACAAAGTAGCTTTCGTGACATGAAAACAACACTGGATTCTAGAACTGGCGATACAGGGTTCTCGAAGCCCAGCATCCATGGAAGCACATCACCTTGGACAAATCACCTTTTTCGTCTTTGAAATGACACACATTATGCCAGAATAGGAAGGGGCGGCTTACCCACTCCATTTATTTAGTTATTTTTATATGAGGAAAGTAAGACATGGAGAGGAGTGATTTGTGGGGGGTCACACTGCCTTGAAGATTTGCACAGAACTGGCTTGAGAATACTCAAGAGTATTTACATCGTGAAGGAAACCCTAAGGACTAGCCAAGATCTCCGGCTTCTGCTGTAGTGCTCTTTGCCCCCCAGACGGGTGGGGCCTACCAACATTGGCCTTAGTCATAAGATTAACAGTTAAAAGCACCCACAGGACCTGCCAGCGTTGGCGATGATCTAGTGTCTAGTCAAGGCAAAACTCAGCGACACGTTCTCTGTTCAAAGTCAAACGCCCTGCCAAGGGCTATGTGAGACCAAACTGGCCTATTCTAGCCATTTCCTTTTCTTTACTCTATTTTGGTTCAGACAGTAAAATTCCAGCCCATCGGATTCTTGACACCTATATGCTTTGTCACAATGACTGTTGCATGACTATTGTATACGTTTGGAATAGAAGCAGCGATTTACTTGGCTTTTCTCATGAGTCGTATGTCTCACCAATACACCCATTTTTCAGATGGAGAAACTGAAGGTTAAACCCTACACGGGTGAGGAGAGCATAGAGGAGGTGAAGTGTGAAGCCCCCCTTAAGCCCACAGGGCCGTCTGCAGGGTGTGGACGGCAGTGCCCCTGGCCCGGGAGCTCTGCCAGCACCAGGCCAGAGGGAAATGGTGTGACTCTCATAATGAAAGAGTTTTCTTTTTCCTCCGTCTTTTTCCCCCTATGCAGCATATTTGTGTCAGGATCAGCTAAATAAGTGTTATACAATCTAGCACCTCTTGAGACCTCTGTGGCAAAAAGGCCATTGAGCATGAAGGATGGAATTTTCACGTCCTCAGGCAGGACTTTGTCACGTGTCCCTGGTTGACCTCATTAGCACCTGTCACAGCGAAGTTAGCCCCTTGGTTATGTTTTCTTTGCTTTTTCAATATTTGCTGTCTCATTTCTATTGTTCTTGGTGTTATTTTAATTATTCTTCATTTCTATTATTGGATTTTAATTTTCTGAACAGCCCCTGGGTTATGGTGAAGAAATAATAAAAAGAGGTACAATAACAGTGACTGTGAGCAGTGGCCCAGGGGGACACTGTGCTGCTGGTCACACCGATATTATTTAGATTATTAATAATGACACTTACTAATAGTGGCAATAATAACAGTAGTTTCCATCCAGAAGTTCAGGGTATTTTAGAATAATATTAACTTGTGTACATTCACGCATCTTAGGGCAAAGCCAAGGGGAGGCGCCGGGCATTAATAACGTACCCTCATTGAAGCAAGAGAGAACAGCAAGATGGAAGCATGTGAATGAAGAGCTGGCAGTTGCCAGAATAAAGAGTACAATTAGGGATCTGAGTAAAATCTTGACTCTATATCCTATAAACAATGGGGCTCACTCCTTTAGGGTAGAGTTGTATCTCATTCACCACCAAATACATATGTGGCCCTTAAGAGATGCTGGCTGAGAGGCTGGGAGACAGGTAGGCAGGGATTCAGGAAGGTAGGCCGGAAGGAAGTCTTGACTAAAATTAAAAAAAAAACAAACATCAAAAGCAGAGGGGAGGGATACACTGGTTCCCTAAGTGGACCTTATCAAATATTGCAGCAGAATTACCATGATAATGGTATTCAGCCACTCCAGAACCACATTTATTCCCAGAATGACCATTAAAAGTCTTAATTCATACAGGAAGCTGGCTTCTGAGCAGGATGGTGAGGCAGAATTATGGAGGGAACGTCACTGGATAATGGGTTTGTCACCATCTGCCCTTGTCTCCCCCCTGCACTGCCCCATTACACAGTCCCTTTTTTGTCCCATATGTTTATGCCAAGAAGGAGTCTGCCACCAGTTACTATTTTAAGCATACATTTAGGTTGTCAATAATTAATTTAAAAATCTATCTATTGATGTGACAGAATTAAGAACAATGATGTTCTTTATATTACTCATAATATCTGATAATTGGAAGTTAGCTTAAAAATCAACAGCATAGGGATGTTAAATAAACTATGGCATATCCAAATGATAGATTATTGTACTGTTATTTAAATAACATTCTAGAGTGATTTTAATGGCATGAGGACATAGGATAATGTCGAATGGGAACAAAACCAGAAAAAACGTAGAGGTCAAGGTCCCTGTTCATGGGGCAATGAAAGAGGAGGTTGGAACTAGTAGATTACAACGCATTGCATGCCACGCTCATGGAATCTGGATTGAATTCATGGAGGTGGGGAAATACCAAAATTTCTATATGGGAGAGTAACATAGTTGTCAGCTGACATGTAAATGATTTTGTTTTTCATTAAAGCAAGCGTTTACGATTTGGTTAGTAATTATATCCATCATGCTAATGTTATAAATTAATAAGTGATTATCACTGTAATAATGTTAATGTAAAGCATTATATTACACCAACAGAATCAATCATAAAAGAAGCATATATTATTGGAAATAAATAACTAAAGCACATGAGACTTTATCTTTCTCAGGCATGTCTTATTTTGCAACATAGATGAATATTACTAATTGATTTGATCTTTCTCAGAGGGGGCCTCTCTTTAATAAAAATGAAAATTATGGCTAATGTTCTTTTTTTTTCCCCACTCTGCTTTCTATTTGACCAATCAATGTTTTAATGTTTATGTGTTCTTTATTAAATTTGGATGTGATTCATTATCAAACTCTATTTCAAATATTGGTAAAAAAGTATACATGATAATACAGACTTTTTAGTGTATGAATATAAATAAAATAATATTTTAAAGTAAAATGCATGCATATATGCATATGGAAAAATATATGTCATCTATAGCTCTTGACCACTTATCCTGACCAAAATATATACATATATTCATTTTATATATATACATCATATGTACTCATTTTATTTATATATCTGTATCTATAGATATAGATATAGATATCTCCACACAAATAGGGACCACTCAGAACTACTCAGTACCCCCTAAGAATACACAAAACTAACAATGCAAATATGATGGAATCATGTGGAGTCAGGCTTGAGATAATGACACTGTGTGTAAATAAAAAGACCCATGAAAATCAAAACTGGGAGGGTGGCATTTTATCAAAATTACAATTGATAAATGGCCTTAAAATTCCCCTACTGAAATCTAACACTGAGAAGGTTAGCTCTTCAATTAGACAGGGCCTGCGCTGTGTTTGAGGAAAACAACCCCGATGGCCCCAGGAAAGACAAGAGGGAAGGGACAGGGTGGTAGAGGACGGGAGGCAGAGCCACTGAGACAAGTGAGGGCAGGAATGAACCAATGGCAGCAGGAGTAGAGAGAAGGGGCCGGGTTCTAGAGATCTTCTATGATATAATCAGCAGGAAAAGAGGCCAATTAGACACAGCGTAGAAACGAGGAGAGTCATGTATGTTTACCAAGACTCAGAAATTTCTAGCTTGGACATTTGAATGAATAAATAACAAATTGGATTAATAAATAACAAAATGCAAGATGAATTTTCTCCTTTCTATTGTACTAAGAACTTGCTATAGCTGATCTCATTAATTTTCATGACAGCCCTGTGAAACAGGTTCTTTAATTATCTTCACTTTGCAGACAAATAAATGGAGGCCCAGAGAGTTTCTATAAAATATGTCCAAGATCGCCCAATTAAAAAGTGACAGGAAGAGTTGGATTTAAAGTGCATGCTTCTTCCTAGCCATTATGCTGCACCACGCACAGTAGGATATCACATAATCAAGCGCATGTACAGATAGCGGCCCCGGGGGTAGTCTGCAGAGAAAGCGGCGCCAAGGCACGGAGCAGACACCAACTGCCAGCGGGTCCAGCCCCAGAAGCAGTTTCCGAAGAAGAATTTTCCGTCTCTGAGGCTGCGTTGAGCCGGCCGTTGCTACTGCAAATGCATTTTGGTGAACTCAGTCCTAGGGCCCAGCGAGCCGGCCGCCTGCCCCTTGGTATGTTTCTTTGGGGAAGCTTTGCCGCCAACATTCAGGGCCAATTCTGTTCTGATTGCTTCCACTAAATCAAGAAGAAAATTGAAAAGATTGACACACGCATGCACAAGCCTGTGCGGAAGTCTGCAAAGGTGATGATTGCCGCCCCCAGCCTTGACCTTTAGTTTTCGTTAATGGACCTGGGTGAGTGGCCGTTGTGTTTGAAGCGGCACGAAATGAACTAAAATAAGAGCTTTAAACAGGAACAGTGAAGGATCTTTTCTTGAGGAATGCGGGGTTGATTAAATAACATCATATAGAGGAAGTGCTCTGATCCCAGATACAACTGGAAGATCAGCATTCGAACTAAGCATTGACCTACACAAACAGAGTTATTTTAAGCAACATGAAAATGGGAGCTGGTTTACATATCTTTGATCTAAAGAAACTAGGTGAACAAAAAGTAAGGAAAGGTCCAAAATGCTTGTAATTTTCCTTTGAGTCCCCGAAGTAGAGCAAACTGGGGTCTAGAGACTGGACGTGAAGGGACAAAAGGAGAGTGCGCGCTGGGGCATGGGGCTGTGGGACACCCATCCTTTGGGAAACAACAGGCAGGGCGTTCGTGAAGTTATGGTTTTTTTCTGGATTGATAAATTAAAAGGAAAACATTTCTGTATTTTGAATTCGTGAAGCATTTTATAGATTTTAAGAAGTAGACTATTAGTCTGATGTAAGGAGCACTGGCACCCTAAGCCGTGATTTTTTTTGTTACAACCGAAGCTTGGGGAACCCTACTGGCTGGGGTCTGGAGCTGGGGGTGACCTTCCTGGAGGCTGTTTTATTCCAAAGAGAAACCACCGGCCTCCAGCAGTTTGCTGATTCTAATGAAATGCCTTGAAATTTGCATTTTGCTCTCAAAGAGGCACTCTAAGTCCATTCCGGAATTTGCAGGTCTTTTCCTTCTGCTTCCTGGTTCCTCTTTTACTCTCCCACTGAATGCAGATGTCTCTCAAGGATCAACGGTCCCCTGCTCTACCCTTCCCTCTAGAACCCTGGCCTCTTTATGGCTTCAGCAACCACCCATTGGACGATCATTACAAAAATTCTAACTCCAGTCTCATCTGCTCACAGGTGTACCTGTGTTTTGATAAGGCACGCGTTACCTGCTAATTGATTTTCTTAGATTTACCATCTCTCCTTCAAAAGCATAATGTTAAAAACAAATGAGCTGAAGACATTAAAATGACCAATACGCACCTGGAAAGATGCTCAGCGTCACTAGGGAAACAGAAATCAAAATCACGGGATACCACTTCACAACCTCTAGGGTGGCTGTAATCAAAATGACGGGAACCAACAAGTATAACCAAGGTGTGGAGATGCAACCTCATGTGTGGCTGAAGGTGAAACAGTGAAGCCACCTGGGCAAACAGTTCGGTAGCTCTTCAAAACGTTAAATGTAGAACCACCACCATGTGACCTAGCAATTGCACTCCTAGCTATTTACCCAGGAGAAATGAAAACAGATGCCCACAAAAAGAACTTGTACATGAATGTTCTAGCAGCGTTATTAATGATAGCTAAAACATGGAAATAGTCCAAATTCCCATCGACTGGTAAATGGGTAATAAAATGTGGTATATACATATAATGGAATATTATTTGACTAAAAAAGGGAATGAAGAACTGATTCATGATACAATAAGGATTAGTCTGGAAAACGTGCTGCATGAAAGAAGCCAGACACAAAAGGCAATGTATTGAATAATCCCATGTATGCTAAATGTTCCGGATAGGCAAATCCATAAAGATAGAAGGTAGTAGCCCCTATTTGCCAGGGTCTGGGAAGAGAGAGAATGGGAAGTGCTGGCTAATGAAGACAGAGTTTCTTTTCTGAGTGAGAAAATGTTCTGGAATTAGTGGTAATGACCGCACAACTTTGTGAATATGCGAAACCCCCTGAACTATATACTTTAGAAGGGTGCACTTTATAGTGTATGGATTATACCTTAATTACTAACAGATATACCTATAAAACTAACTTGTTTTTACAAAACAAGTCTTTTCCACATCCCATCTTTAAGGGTTACACCCTGTCACCTCAGGCACCTAGGTGCCTGCGTTCACCCCATGGACACTTACGGATTGTCCACTGTGTCGTGGCCCTAACAGCTAACACTTATGGACCACTTAGTCCACCTCAGGCATTCTTTGATGTGCTTTATTCATAGTAATTCATTTAGTGCTCATGACAATCACTTTACCACCAAACCAGTATTACATGAAATGTTAAAGAGTCTTCTTTAAGAAGAAGAAAAAAAGATTAAAAATATGAACAATAAAATGGCAACAAATACATATCTATGAACAACAACTGAATTTTTTTAAAAAATGAATAAGCAGTACAGAAACAGACTAATAGATACAGAGAACATTCTGTCAGTTGCCAGGTGGGAGGGGAGTTGGGGGAGGAGGGTGAAAAATGTGAAGGGATTGAGAAGTACAAATTGGTAGGTACAGAATAGTCACGGGGATGTAAAGTACAGCACGGGGAATACAGTCAATAATATTCTAATCACTATGTATAGTGTCAGATCTGTACAGGATTTATTGGGATGATCACTTAGTAAGTTATATAATGTCTAATCACTGGGGTGTACACCTGAAACTAATATACTCTTATATGTCAACCATAATTTAAAAATAAAAAAAATGATTTTTAAAAAGCATCAAGGTTGTGAAAGACCAAGAAAGACTGAGGAATTATTACAGATTGGAGGGCACTAAGGAGACAGATCAACAAAATACAATATGGGGTCCTGGACTGGATCTTAAGCCAGAAAAGCCTGGTGAAAGATGAATGAGTTCATTAGTTCAGTTCATGCTATTGCATCCATGGGAAGATCTTGGTCTTAATTATGATGTCACAGCTTAGAAAGATGTCCACATTAGGGAAAGCTGGTGTAGGACACATTAAACTTTACTATTTGGGCAGTTTTTCTGAAATTTGAAATAATTTTAAGATAAAAAATTAAGAGAAATCTTAAAAAAAAGAAAATACTCAGGAAGAGAGGTTATATAACTGCCTAAACTCATAATGCTTGTAAATGCCAGGACACTTCAGATTTCAAATCCATATAGTCTGACTCCCAAATCGATACGTTTTACATTACACTCTATTGCCCAACCCTATACTACATTACCCTCTACCTATCCCATTACCGTCCACCGTCCCCCTGTGGACCTGGAGAGGGAGCCCAGCTGAATGGTGAAGTGCCTGGTAAGTGTCTGGTACCATTTTTATTGT
Organism: Mormoops blainvillei; assembly: GCA_004026545.1. Classification (NCBI taxonomy): domain Eukaryota; kingdom Metazoa; phylum Chordata; class Mammalia; order Chiroptera; family Mormoopidae; genus Mormoops; species Mormoops blainvillei. Next base: position 167,061 of record PVJD01003020.1, on the reverse strand, counting down.
TGATATTATTTCTGAACCATCATCCAGTCTGCCTTAGGAAAAGTGGCAAGAGAGATGGCCCCTGCTCTCATGAAGCATATTTTCTAATAAACGTATCCACAAACACCTACAGCGGAGTTGTAACAAGCAGTGTGTGTTTGCTATGTGCTATAGAAGAACAGAAGACAGAGTGGCTGCTACCATGTCGAGTGGTCAGAAAGATGGTGACAGTGGTTGCATAGAAGGTGGGCACGGCACGGAGCTGTCCTCAGCTGCAGGATGGGTCCTGGAGATCACTGTCTGCTCTCGCTCTGACCTTGTACTAGTCTGGGCCTTGGGATAGCTATCCTGGTTCCAGACTCTCTGTTTTATCACCTATCTTACAGACTTTTGCCAGACTGATTTTCCTTAGATGTTATTTAAAACCTGTCTCCCTTTGAACAAAAACCTTCAATGACTGCCCGTTTTCTTTCACGTTTAGTCTAATCTCCCTCCTCTAGCCCCTCTAACTCCCCTAGTTGGTAGTTACTCCTCTCACTGTAGTAAACTGGTGTCACCAGGTCACAAATAGGTCCCTGCACTTTGCTGCCCTAAAGGCACATGAAGAGCCAAAACTGAAACTATCTTCTAGCAACACTTTGACGTAAAAGCATGGGCTGGTGTCCTGACTTTACCTTAATTTCCTACCCTCATTTTAGCCCCCCTCACTGTTTTTGAGCTATTTAAGATATATTTGATCTTGCTATATCATTGTGTTTCTAGAAGGGGGAGGGGAGATATTTCTATATAAATTAACTGCTTTAGAAATCAGGTGTCCCTAGACAACCATGAAATTTGTTTTCCTAAGAGGACTTTGATTTTCTTTAGGAAAGATCTTGCTGGGCTCTTCTGGGTGATGAAAGGCAAAACCCCCAAGAGTATAGAACTGGGGAAGAGTAAAGGCACAACAAAAAGTCAAGCTGCTCTGGGCAACAGAGCATGAGGAATTTAGGAGTTGACCAGGTGATGCCTGAATCAGCTTCAGGAGCAATGGGGCACTGGACCCGGGAGAGAGCAGTGGGCCTAGTTAGAAGGCAGGAGGCGAGGCTCGGGAAGAATGGCTCACCAGGACTTCCTAGAGTTACGGATAACTGAGGAATTATTAGGACTGTGGTTTTTGGTGCTTGAAGTTGTTTTCTGTTCTGTGCTGTTCTATCAACTCTCCCAACCCAGCAAGCCTTCAGAAGCCTGTCACTCATGGTAGCCCTGGGCGAGGGTGATTTGGACAACAGAATAAAATGTTGGTGTCCTGCAGAAGATATGTGATGCCAAGAGGGGATGGCAGCCACAGAATCCAAGGGTGAGAGATGCTGGAGATAAAGACAGGAAGCATCCTGCCGTGTAGACCAAGGTTAGCATTTACGTGGGAGACCCCCTTTTCTTTTAGACCTAATACAAAAAGGGGAACCTTGAAAAGGGCACCGGAGAGACTAGAATTTGCCAAAGATGAGTTTGACAGAGAGGCCTCATTGTAGATAATTGTGTTACACATTTTATAAGGTACCCTACATTCTTCCTAGCTGAAGACAGAATGGGAAAGAAAAAAATGCTACGGCTGTGCATTTGGTCATGTAAGTCCTCTCTTCTCGAATGGTTCTGCCGTTTACTGTTTAAAATGCTATTTGTTCATTAGGGCAAAAAGGTCAATCCGCTTCCTCTAGGAAGGAGTTCTAATGCTTTATCTCTCATTTCTTCCTATCGTTTCTCTTAGTGCAGTTTTTAGAGTGTGATCTTCAACCAGTAGGAGCAGCATCACCTGAGAACTTGTTAGCAGTGCAAACCCTCAACCCCTACGCCAGAGAAAATGAATCCAGGGGTGGGGCTCAGCCTTAAGTGTCTTCACAAGCCATCCAGGCTATTCTGATGCATGCTGAAGTTTGAGAACAACACAGGGACCAGTGGCATCTCATTAGGGTGGCAGTCACATCATAGCTCTCTTCAGCTCAATGCCATGCCATGGAGTCCCACCTCATTCCTAGCGCAAACCAAGTATTTGGAATGAATGGCCTTCAAGGTCCTACACGTACAATGGTTCCCCCGTTTCCTCCCTGACCTCCTTTGCTTCATGCCACACAGTCCCTGTCATTCACTCCACCCCAGTCCCTGCGGCTAATGGTTAGAGAACATGCCAGTCTTGCTTTTGCCGCCACCACTATGTTGGAGCTGCTTTCTCTGCGTGTCACACAGCTCCCAAGTTGTCTGCATCACTGGGCTCCTCAAGTGTTCTCTGCTGTGAAGCGCGCCCTGGTCACCCTACTTGTAATTAGATCCACCCCACCAAGACTACCCATTCCCATTTTCTGGTTTATTTTGCCCATACCATTTATCTACATATAACATTGTGTATATTTCACTTCCTCAAATTTTATATATTTTGTCTCCCTCTGCTAGAATGTATGCTCCCAGAGAGCCGAGATCTTTGTTTCTATTTTCTTATTTTGTTCATTGATATCGTGCTTGATTTATGTGGCAATGAGTATTCATTAAATATTTGTTAAATGTGAATTTAGTGGTTATTTTCTGTCTTCCCTTGCTCCTAAATTACCCCCTCCATTGTAGTCTTTGTTGCCGACTAGTTTGTAAGCCCTATGAAAAAAAGACACCCCACCTTGGAAGCCTGACTTCCCCACCATGCCTGGCACCATGCAGAGCATTTAGAGGACACAAGATACTGCTCGATTTGGGGTCAACCACATTGTCCCCTGGACTTGGGATTCAAGATGGAAAGTGCATATGATGCCCCACAGACATTCAGAAAGCGCCCCCACCCCCACACACAAATCCAACATACAATTCAAAGCTCCAAGCTCGCTTCCTCTTCCTTGTCCAGTCATTCCCCCTGACATGCAAAGAACCCACCTCCCCCGGGCTTGTCTCCTCACCCCCAGGCTGTGCCTGCGCAGGGAACCTCCAGCTGCCCCTCACCTGAGCTCCAGGAATCCCTCAGGACAGTGGGATCTGTCATTCATGAGAGCCCTCTGCTGGGTCCTGCATTTTCTTTCTTTCTCTTTTTCTCTGTCTCTTTCTTTCTTTCTCTCTCTCGCTCTCTCTTTCTTTCTTTCTTCTTCCTTTTTTCTTTCTTTCTTTCTTCTTTTCTGGGCATGACTGGTACACAGGCCTTAGTCAGCACCATAGAAGGGGCTGCAGGTGTTTGCGAGACCCCCAAATGGAAGTAATCAGAGTCAGGCATTGGGCTAAGATAAGCAATTCAAGATTCCGGAACATGCTGTGCTGGGAGAAAGAGTCTTTATTACTTTAAACAGTGTCCTGGAATCTCTTCACTACCCTTCTTATTTGCATTTGCCTGAATGTATAAGAAAATCACATTTTGTTCTTTGAAGAAACATAGACATGGATTGAAGATAAGAGCGTCTGAGACGGGGCCAGGCAGTGTGCATGAGTTGTCCTCTGAAACCTCAGTAGGCAATATGTGTTTTTAATAATCATCGGGTAATTAACAGCTGTGATTGGAAGCCTTTCATTTGGAAAAAATAATAATAATTTTACTTCCTGGTGCCAGGAGCCAGATGGTCAGCCAAAGAGAGAAGCCTCCAGCTACGAATCAGACAAGTAGGGAAGGTGAGGACCATGAGCTCCCTCACCACCCTGCAGCTGGCACAACATCTGGACGGGGAACAGAGCAATGGCCTAGACACCTGTGCTGCCCCCACCCCAGTCACACTTGTCCACTTAAAACTAATTACAGTATCGGTTTGTAATCCCTGCTATAAAAAGTATCGTTCTTCCCTCCACTGACTTGTTCTCAATGACCTCTTTAAAAAGGTGCACTTCCTGATAGATAACATCAACCTGAGAAGTTATTTGGAAAGGTCACGTGACCATCAATTCTTTATTTGGTTCAAAGACATCACCTTGTCCCTTAGGCCTTCTTGCTATTTGCCACCAAGGACTCAGTCCTGGCCCCTCCCACGCCCACCGCTGATTGCTGTTACCTCTGGGTCAGTGATTGGCAAACCATCTTTCAGTAGCACATCGTTCTGTCTGTAGCAGGTACATTCAGCATCTTCACAAATCCCCCTAACATGCATGTGTACTTGTGCACACACAGGCACACACACACCTCTTTGCTGAAGGCATTGGGGGAGGGGAGATTAGAAACTGGGAGGGTGACATGAAGCAAATGATCTGGATGTATTTATCTTACATTTCTCCTTAAGTCCAGGGCCTGGTCTCTTAGAGGCTTGGGAGTGATGGCTAGAGTTTATCTGCTTGGCCAAAAGCATTTGAGACTTCACCTGGATTTGAGGGTTCTGTAATTGTTCACATGGAAATAAGGGAGGGAGGGATGGAAAGACAAAGGGAGGAAGAAAAGAAGGAAGAGTAGGAGTGGTTTTCTATGACCTACCATTTTCATTCTTGTTTTAACGTACCCCAAGGTTAACATGAACCTATGAAGGGACAGACACCACAGAGCAAACCGCCCTGGAGAAGACTGAATTCCTGTGTAGTGGCGTGGGAGTTACGTCACGTGAATGGAAAAGGCTCATGGTAACTGGTTCTTGGCTCTGCACTATTCCAGCTCCAGGAACAAGAGCAGAACTGCAGCTGCCTTTCTCATTTTGCTCTGATGGCCTTCATATTTTAATGGTTGCCATGGTGAGCAAGCTTAAAACACCACTGGATTGTATGAATGACAGAAGGTAATGCTTCATCACTTTCAAAGGCCAGGTTCTGAAAAGAAGGTTTCATATTTCCGAGTTGTAGTGTAGAAAGTATTCTTTCAAGGAAATTGAGGACCAGAAACCCTGGATTCCAGTTTCAGATCTGCCATTAAATAACTACATGACTGACCCTGAATGAGTGTCCCTTTACCTCTCTGTGTAGAGAGGTTTCTCCTCTGAAAAGTTAGAAAACAGTAATGAATATAACATACGTTGGGGTTTTGAGATACTAATAATATAAACTGTGGTCAAAGAATTGAAATTTGTCCCTCCTCTTCATTAACCAACTGGGAGACTTTAGATATTTCACTTCACTTTTCCAGGTGATCATTTCCTCGCTGAGAAAATTAGAAATTAAAGGTGGACATTACAAATATTCCAGTTGTATGATACCAACAACAAAGACGAGCTGGTATTTCAGGCCAGCAGACCATAATAGGAGAAAACAATAGTTCTGATGGCCTTGAGGTGTCCTTATTTAGGACTGATTCACCATAGCGGTGCCCCGACACTCTCCAGAGACCCTGAACCCCACCCCCGCAAGTCTGCTGGGGCTAAACCAGATGAGCTGGCACCTCACTGTGATCATCCCCGCAATCTGCCTCACCACTGTGAGAAGTGGAAATAAAACGGCAACATAAACATGTTTACTTTCCTCAGCCAGTTATCCCCCGCACTCTCCCTTCTCTCTCTGCAAGGGTTAGCCAAAACCTTTAACTCTGCCTGTTCCTAAGTTGAAACATGGATTCAATTGTTTGCGTGCTTACAGAGCGACTGGAATCTTACTCCATAATAACGAGTCCATATCAAAGGAACCTCCCAAAGTCTCCCGTGGCAGCTGAGCAGCGGGTATGTTGTCATGTTACTGATTAGTGCAGTGAGCTGGTTTGCATGCCTAGGACCATGGAGAACGTTATTTAAGCACATAATGGTATTGACACAGTAGACAGCAGGTGACTTACAAAATAATAAAGTAATTATAATTACACTTGCATCTATTATTATTTATTGGGCCCCAATGATATGCCAGACATTGTATTTTGCACTTTATTAACATTATTTTATTTAATCTCACAACAGCCCTCAGAGAGAGACAATGTAATCTTTATTGTACAGATTCAGAGGCTGAAAGGGTGGTGAAGGAAATTCAGTAACTGGCCAAGGATCACAGTTCTTTGGCAGGTGGGGATGGGTCTCAAATCCAGACATATTGGACTCCAAAGGTAGTGCCCAGGCATTATGCATAATTAATATTTATTAAGTACTTATGATGCCAGGTACTGTGCTAAATCTATTATAAACAATATCTCCTCCTATGATCACAAAAACCTAATGAGGAAAGAATTATTATCTCCATGTTATAGATGAGGAAACCGAGGCCCAGAAAGTGAGGTAACTTGCCCAAGGCCATCCAGCCAGCAACAAGAGGGGTCAAGAATCTGTCCCAGGGTCTTTGTCCCTAAAACCACTGGGCTAAGATGGAGTCTGAGAGAGGCAAGGTGGCATCCCAGCATAAAGAAAAGAGAAATCTTGTAGTATTCTGGGTGCCAGGAGCAGTTCTTCTGCTAATTATCTGAGTTATTTTGGTTCTCCAGTATCACTTAGCCTAATTTGGCAGGAGGGCCTTTACAGAGCGGTAACATTATGTATTTTTTAATCCTCACTTGAGGACATTTTTTCATTGCTTTTAGAGATAGAGGAAAGGTGGGAGAGAGAGAGAGAGAAAGAGAGAGAGAGAGAGAGATCAATGTGAGAGAGAAACATCAATTTGTTGCCTCCGGTACACGCCCTGACCAGGAATTGCACCTACAACCTTTCAGTTATGGGATGATGCTGACACTCCATCCAATGGAGCCACACTAGCCAGGGCAACATTATATATTTTAAAAGATATTTTCCACTGTTCTTTCTAGTTTTTAAATTATTAACTTAATGTACAATAATTTCTCCATAGGAAAGAAATACATTCCCATCAACTCTAAGAGGGAAGTATTTCTACGTACAAACAAGGAAGAAAAAGATGGTAACTACTAATGAAGTACTTACAATGCACCAAACACTCATCTAAGTGCTCCACTTATTTAGCCCCATAAAAAGCCTGTAAGGTAGGTACCTGTCATCACTGCTATTTTATCAATAAGATGATTGAGTTAATTTACGCAAGATCTCATAGTAAGTAGTGAAGGAGGGACTTGAACTCAGGCAGACTATGTCACACGCCACAATTTGTTTTGTTTTTTTATCTTAACTTTATTAAAATATAATTTGCATGCCATAAGTTTCACCTGGTTTATTTGTACAACAACATTTAGCATATTTACAGAGTGGTATTACCATCCCGTATTCTAATTTTAGAACATGTTTATTATCCCCCCGAGAAAGCCCCCACCCTGTAGTAATCACGCCTCATCACACCTCTGTCAGGCCCAAGGAACCGCTGACCCACTTTCTGTATTTATACATTCCCTAGACTGGGCATTCGAACAGACGGAAGCAGAAAATAGACGGCCCATAATTTTAACCACTGCAGTAGACTACCTCTAGAGTCAAAAAGTTCATTCGCTTTTTTCCGTAATAGGCTCTAGTGGCACTTAGTTGTCTTAAATTTCATTCAAAAGAATTCGGTTAGAATGTACTGTGACAGCTGTCATATCAGCGTGTACTTAAAAAAACCTCCCAAAATTGGTGAATTTTTGTGTAGCCCTTTTAAAATTGAAGATGGAAGAAATTATGCAACATGTTTGGCATAGTATGCTTTATTATTTCAAGAAAGATAAAAACTCAGCTGAAATGCAAAAAAAGAAGAAAGATTTGTGCAGTGTATGGAGAAGCTGCTGTGGCCGATCGAACATGTCAAAAGTAGTTTGTGAAGTTTCATCTGGAGATTTCTCATTAGACGATGCTCCAAGGTTGGATGGGCCAGGAGAAGTTGATAATGATCAAATTGAGACATTAATTGGGAACGATCAACGTTGTACCATGCAGGAGACAGCTGACATTCTCACAATATCCAAATCAATGAAGTTATTGGTGAAATGGGAAATGTGTCTTTTATTTTACAAGCTTTTTGGCCAACCCAATAGTTCATCAGCCTCATCAACCTTGAGTTAAATTGTATTAGGAATATAAAATAATGTGGGAAAAGTTCAAGCTGGATGTGAGGCAAAATTGGGTTTGAATCTCAACATTGCTACTATTGGCTGGCTGCCATAATTATTAGAATAATAATCTAGTCTGGTTTATTTCTGTTCATTCTTCCTCCTCACCTACAATACGTGTCTGGTGAATGAGTGAAGCATTTTTGTGGGTGGAACCAGCCTTAAAGGCTCTGTGTGTCTGATTCCAAAGCCCAAGAGCTTTCTGTTTTCCAAGACTACTTTACAGAATAAATTAATAATAGATTTATAAATTCAAACCTGAAGATTCTCCAGGCAGCATAAGCAAAGACCATGAGATGCGAAAGGAGACAAACTGCATCTAACAAGGCGGCGTCTGACCTCTATGACTGTCCACTTATTTCTCCATAAATTTGAGATCATATGGTCACATGTTCTTGTTGTGAGAATTGAAAGAGGTAACTATGTCGAGCACTTAGCACATTGCCTAGCACGATGTAGGCATAATAATTAGTAACTTCCCAATTGTCTCTAAAAATGTTAAGTGAAGCAGCAGGATCTGTAACCTCTGTCTGCCATCTCCTTTTTCGATTCCTCATGCTTCTTGGCTCTGAGGAAGCACGCACTGAAACACCAGGGTGATAGGGCTGTTTCCTTCCACGAAAGTTTTTAAGAAAGCTTACAGCAAAAATATACGCAAGGTGAGTGTAAACATGAGTAAGAATGACACCTTGAGAAAAAAAAGAAGTCCGTCACTGGGGCACATGCAGAACAAAGTAGTTTCTAATTGTTTGCAACTTGCACCTTTATGAGTGTCTCCTAAAGTTGGAAGTACTGTTACTCTCCCACTTAAATTTTGGAGAGTGGATTTCCCAGTGGATGTAACATGTGCATGATGATTCGGCTGCTCGGCTCCCATTAGCACCTGATGAAGCACAACTGGACACGTAGAATAAACACAGTTCCCTTGGCTTCCATAAATGCCTCCACATTTACCAAATAAGTAGCGTGTTCAGCTTGGAATCATGGGCATGAAACCGCTTGTTGTGAAGTTTCTGCAGCACTTAGGGGACCGCCCAGAAATGTGTCGTTTCTCTGACTTGGCCCTCCTAGAGCAGTGACCCCTCTACCGTGTAAAGCCGGCAGGTTATTGGGCCTCCTACTTCTGTTACAAGCACCTCCCACGTGACCTCCGCTTACTTCCCTGCAGCTTTGCCTGCTAGGGATTATTAGGAGCTCTGTCTTCATTCCTCTCCCTGAGGTTCTCTCTGGCATTATGGCGCTGGCGCGACCAAACAGCTGCCTCTCCAGGACAGCACGGCATGATTTCCCCTAAACTCAAAAGCAAGTTGCGGATTTCCACTTCTGGCCAAGATGGAATAACAAGCACTAGGTTATCCTCCCATCTGAAACAATAATGGCAACCAGACAGACAGTATATATGGGACGATGGTTTTCAAGACACTAGACATCAGGCAGCGAAAGACAGTGATCCCTGGGAGACGCAGAGAAAATGGGGTGAGCCCTGTAATTGCCCACACTGACGGCCTACAGAGAGTTCGTTCAGGGACGGGTAATCAGGCAGGGCCGAGGGGATGCCCGGAAGTGAACAGGTGAGAGACCGCAGAAATGAAGGCAGTTCAGGTTCTCTGAAGAGAACACCAGGAAGGTGAGACCTGCGCAGAGGGACAGCTCCAGAGATCTGCAGAGTGTCCCTTGAGTTTTCAGCGGAGTAGTTATTGCACGTGTCTGGGGAAACTCCCAAAGTTCTGGAGAAAGAACCGCTCGGGGGTTTGGAGGGAAGGACGTGCAGGACTCACGCAGGACCAGGAACAGCACCAGATGGAAAAACCTATGACGAGTGAGGCACTGAGCTCTGTGCCCCCAGGTTTCTTGTCTCAGTGGCGGGACCCAGCCCTGGGCATCACACTGATTGCACATAACAAACCTTAAAAATAAGATCCAAAGGAAATTGAGTGTGTGGGTAAAACCCTTGCACAAAATACATGTGAGCCCAGGTGACCTCATTGGCCAGTCTCAGCAAACTTTTAAGAAAAGGATAATATCAATCAAATACAAATTTTTCTAGAAGATTGAAGAGAAGGAAATAACTCTTGATTCATCCCATGAGCCCAGCATATCCTGACACCTAAATTGTAGAGACATTTAAAAACTAAAATTACAGATCAATATCTCCATGAACTTATGTGCCATTATTCTAAACAAAATTTTAAATGTCCTAATGTCACGGTCCTGATGTACCCTAAACCATACATCAGGACGGTGAAGGTTTTATCCTAGGAAAATAAGGTAGATTTAATATTTAGACAATCAAATTAATGTAACAATATATGACATCAACCCACTAAAAGAAGAAAAGTATATCATTATTTCAGTAGAGAAAAAAGCATTGACAAAATCTAACAATCATTCCTGATTATGGAAAAAAAAAACCTTCCAGTAAATTAGGGAGAGAACTTCCTCACTCTGATAAAGACTGTCTATCAAAACCTTATAGCTATCAGCACATCTAAAAGGGAAAAGCAGAATGCTTTCCCTCTAAAATCAAAACCAGGACAAGGGTATCTGCTCACGTGACTTTTATTCAACATTGTGCGGAAGGTCTTAGCCAATGTAATAAGGAAAAAGGAAGAAATAAAAGGCATTCTGATTGGAAAGGAAGATGTAAAATTGTCATTTTGTAGATGATATGATCGTCATTATAGCACATCTGATGAAATCTAGGAAAAAGCTACCGGAGGTGAGTATAGCCATGTTGCAAGATAAAATATTCTATGCAAAAATGAATTGAATTTCTATATACTAGTAGTAATTTAAAATTTAAATGGGGAAAAAAAAAACAGTGCTGTTCAATGAAGTCATCAAGAAGTTAAATACTTAGGGCTAAATCCGAGGAACAATATCTAAGGCCTGTACATTGAAAACTATCAAACATCACGGAAGGAAATTAAAGGAAAGCCAGATAGAGCTGTAGACTGAGCTCACCGGTCACAAGACTCGTAGTCGTTAAGATGAAATTTCTCTCAAAATTAATTTATGGGCTTAATACAATCTCAGTCCAAATACTAATAGGTTTTTTTTAGTAGAAATTGACAAACTGACTTGAAAATGCAAGACAAACACAATAGCCAAAACAGTATTGAAAAAGAAAAACAAATTTGGAGTCTTAACTCTACCCAATTTGAAGTCTTGTTATAAAACTACAGTAAATAAAACAGTGTAGTATTAATATAAAGATAGAATAGATCAATGGAACAAAATGAAGTCCAAAAATTGACCCACAGTTGTAAAAACAACCGATTAAAAAAAAACAAACGCTCGGGCAATGCAATGGAGAAAAGATAAAGTCTTTTCTACAAATGGTGCTGGAACAATTACATACCCACAGGTTAAAAAGAAAAAGTTTCAATCCATGCTTTACCCCATATACACAAATGAACTCAAAATGGATCAAAGACCTAAATGTAAAGGAGAAAAGGCATAAGAGAAAACCTTTGTGACCCTGAATTAGGAAATAATTTCTTGGAGGTGACACCCAAAGAACAACCTATAAAGGAAAAAATTAAATTGGACTTCAACACAAATTAAAAGTTCTGGTCTTTTAAGGGAACTATTAGGAAAATGACCATAAAACCACAGACTGGGAAAATATTTCAAATAATACCTCTGATAAAAATATATAAATACATAATCTGAATAATAAAAAAATTTAAATATCAATAATAAAAATAAAACCACCCAATAAAAATTGCCAAAAGATTTGAACGGACACTTCACCAAAAAATATACACCATTAGCAGATCAGCGAACAAAAATATGCTGAACATTATTAGTCATTAGGAAAATTCAAATTAAAACCACAATGAGATACCACTAAACACCTGTTAAAATTCCAAATGTTGGCAAGAATATGGAGGAACTAAAACTCTTGTAAAGTGATGGTGGGAATATAAAATGGCACAACCATTCTGGAAAATAGTTTGGCAATTTCATATAGAACTAAGCATGTGCTTGCTGTATAATCCAACAATTCCACTCCTAGATATTTACTCAAGGGAAGTAAAACCATATGAACCATCCAAAGACTTGTGTATGAATGTGCACAGCAGCTTTATCTCTCTTCAACAAAACCTAGAAACAACCTGACTGTTCACCAACATGTGAACATTTGCTTATTCATGCATAAACAATGGATGTATATTCTTACAATAAAATACTGTTCAAAAAAGTAAAAGAATGAACTTTAGATGTACAACATGAATAACATTTCAAAGCAGTTATGCTGAGTGAAAGAAGTCGGGCAAGAGCGAGTACATACTGTGTGACTTCAAAGATCTGAAACTTCAGAAAACTCAAATGAATGTGATCTGTGGCTGCGTGAGTGGGCAGGGGAATGGCAGGAGGGGGACATGTTTACTATCTTGCCTGTGGTGGTTAGATGTCACAAAATTCATGAGTTTACAGATATGTCAAAACATCAAATTTCACACTAGTTTATTGTACACCAATTTATGTGTAGTTTATTGTAAAGTTGTTAAGTACATATAAATATAAATATCCTACTGACATAATATGCAGGATGCTTCTAATAGCCTCTGTTGAATCATGTTATGATGTTTAAGTCTAACCCCTGATACCTGTTTCTTTGACCTTTTTTACGTACAGGGTCTGTTCATGAGTAATGAAGTTAAGACCTTGTGTTGTTTTTGTATGCAAGTGTCCCTACAAAATTTGTGTGTTGAAGCCCCAACCTCGAGTACCTCAGAATGTAACTGCATTTGAAGATCAGGCCTTTAAAAAGGTGATGAAGTTCAAATGAGGCTGTTAGGGTAGACCTGAATGCAGTCGGACTATTGTCCTGATGAGGAGAAATTTGGACCCACAGAAAGCCTCCAGGGACATGCACACAGAGGAGAGACCATGTGAGGACACAGCAAGAATGCAGCCATCTATGAGCCAAGGAGAGAGACCAGCCTTCAGACAACCGCTGATCATACTGGATTGGTCATACTGGATTAGAGTGGGCCCTACAATGACTGGAATCTGGATAAGGTAAAGGAAAGGGAGATTTAGATGAACACACAGAGAGGAGAACACCATGTAAAGACAGAAGAAGATACTGGAATGACAGGTCTATGAGCCAAGGAACACCAAGAAGTGCTAGCAACCACCCGGGGGTAAAACCGAGGTCAGAACAGATGAATCGTGAAAGCTTTCGGAAGGAACCAACACTGCCAGTACTTCCATTTTGGACTTCTAGCCTCTGGAACTGTGAGAAAATAAATGTCTGTTGCTTTAAACTACCCAGTTTAACGTTGTTATGTCTGTCCTAGAAGACTAATAGAACCTTTCAGAAACCATTTGTCTCTCTTTCAGTAATAGAAACTACCTCTCCCCATTTCCTATTTTAGGTGGGCCTCCAGTTATACACTTAAGAGACTACATTTCCCAGGATTCTGGTGGTGGTGTAGTCATGTGACTAAGTTAGAGTTCATGGCATATGAGCAAAAGGGATGTATGTTGTTTGCCCTACATTTCTTCTTCCTCGTTATCAATTGGTGATAATTGGAACATTCATAGAAAACAAACATTGGAGATGACAGAGCCACTGTGTGGTCTTGGCCTATTTACTTCTAAGCTGTCAAGTGAGAGAGACTTAGAACTCTGCCTTGGTTAAGTCACGGAACTTGGGGGTAACCCATTTTCTGCCCAATAACCACATACCTAATAATCACCAGCTCCCAGCACACAGTGTTCGTTGTGAATCTTCCTGAAACACCTAGCAGAGTTTCATGCACAAACAGGTCTTACTTCTCCTTTTTTGCCACTTAAAAACATTTATTATTAAAAACAAAAACAAAAACATTTATTAAGCCAGTGTGACTCTAGAAATGCTTCAGTTTGAAAAATCAAGGGATCCATTTTCATAAATGCAAAGGAGCATAAATCGAGTGAAAGAGCACCACTCGAACCACAATACCTTGTGCCTCGGCCACGGGATAGCCAAGGCTGTGGAAGCTGGCCCCGTCTCTGTAGAGGGACAGGGGCAACGTGGTACAAGATGTCTCACAGACACCGGGGGTTGACGATGGAGTAGACTGGACGAGAGGACAACTCTGTGTGAAGATATAGAATAGATATGCTACTCCGAATGGCGGCGTTTGCTTACTCTCTGGCATGACACCGTGAAATTGATTCTAAAACGAAGGGAGCAGGCCTGAGTAAGGCTCGTAAATACAAAGAGAAGAGAATATGGTCACCCTCCTGTAGTATACTCTTTGGGGGGGATAAAAGAGAAAAGGATAACATGCAGAAAGGAAGAGAGGAAAGTTTTTCAGACATTAGTTCTCTAAAATTTTTTTTTAAAAATGAGTGGGACCTGGGGAAGTTAAGAAATATCACTGGAGACACAATTGCTCTGGTGGCAGGAAGTGTTAATGAGGTATTTAACATTTGGACTTTGCTTAATAGCTGAGGCTAAGCTGAGACAGACTAGGCTGAACCATGTAGATAGGCGGGGGACAATGAAGAAAATGGTTAGAACAGAACTTTATCACCGTTAAGTGACAACAATACCCTTTTGTGCGTAGCTGGATTGTAATCTTTTTTCTCTCTCTTTTACTTGCATGTATGGCATCGTGCAATTTATTTTTAGAACATGTACTCAACTATTTTCTACTTCATTCCTCTAAAAATTTCCATTTCTTTATAATTATACAACCAATGTGTAGCATGACATTCTTATTTTTCCATACAAAGTCAGACTTAACTCCTAGCCGTATGCAGTTCTAAAAGGCAGTTGGCAGCAGCTACAGTGGGCGAGGTGGGATACTGGGGACACATACGCCGTCGTGAACGTGCTTCGGTCTCCGTGCCCTGGTTGGCCTTGGCCCTGCCCCTGTCACTCCACGGACCCTCCTCTCTGTCAAGCCACACTGCCCAATATTCTGCAAAGGAGCTAGTGTGCTCCTCTTTCTCTTTTCTCTTTCTTTCCTTCCTTTCTTAATTCATTATTATTTTCTACTCCCAATTTTCTCTTGTTTTTGTCATACAAGTGAAATATGTTCACGGCAGAAAAATATTGAGAATAAAGAAGAAGACGAAAAGATAAAAGCCATCTACTAATATTCCACCAATTATGGGTAACTGGGTTAATTGTTCATACACACACACACACACACACACACACACACACATATAAATAATGATCTCTATTTATCCTCACACATACAGGAGAATCTTCCCCCTGCGGGAAGTCTACCTGTCTTTATTTGGGAGGGTATTTTGAAGGTACGAATATTGAGAAAAGACGACAAAGGTTAGGCATGGCTAAATTGTCTTATAAAAGACAATTGGGGGCATCACTGTCACCCCCAAGAGGGCGAGGTATAGCTCAGGAAGGAAAAGGAAGGAGGCTTTGGAGGGAAGGGAATCAGCGAGGTGGTCAGTGGCGTCCCTCCGCGAGGTGAGAGGAGGCAAAAGGATTTGTAGTGAGAAGTATCTCTTAGTCACTTCTGTGTTGTCTGCAGTGTGGCATGAGATGTGATCCTTCTAGGTCACGCACAAGTGTCTTCATCAAATCATGCCCTACATTCCGCAACCCTGAATTTGCTGTGGCTTTGGAATAGTGTGTTAGAATGGCCTAGAAGGCTTGTAAACCACAGGTCACTGGCCCTGACCACAGAGCTTCTGACCCGTTGAGTCCGGGGTGAGGCCAGGGAATCTGCATTTCTTCCAACTCACCAGATGCTGTTGATGGCTGCTGGCCTGGGGATCCCACTTTGAGAACCACTAGATTAGTAAATTAAAGAAACTGAATCATGTTTGGGTAGATGGTGGTGTCACATTGAGTATATTATTGGGTGTTTTGTACTTTGTTCAGCCAGATATGCTGAGAATGTTCCTATGTCATTAAGTGGTTTTCAAAGACAGACGAGAGTTGTAAAACACTTGTATGTCAGTGGGAGTGATCCAGGAAACAGTTGAGAATTGTCCTTGAGTTGGCAAATGGAGATGGCCCCTGCGCGCTGTGGGTGGGTGGGTTCAGACTCTGTCTCCTGTTGCCTTCCCCTCCACCTCTCTCTCTGCCTCCATGACTTTACTAACACCGTTCTTGTCACGGTCACTCATTGCTAATCCAATGTCCTGTCTGGTGCTAAGTGCTCCTCACACTTGACCTAGTAGCAGCATTTCACAGGGTTGGCCATTTCCTCTCTACAGCCCACTTTATTCTCACAGTCTCCAGGATATTACACTCTTCTGTTACTGTTTTTGTTTTTCCTTCTATCACAAGAACTGCTCCCTCTAAACCTTTTTGCTGGTCCTTCTCCTGGCCTGATGGAGTTGTAACAGTAACTACTCTCTCCCCAGTGGCAAGGAGTCTGCGGCTCACACTTGGCACAGTTTCTCTTTTGAATCCATACTCCTTTTTGTGATCTCATCCAGGTTTGTGGCTTTAAATAGCATTCACGGACTGATGACTTCCCAATGTGTCAACACTGCCAGAAAGACTTCTGCCCTAAATTGCAGACTCACAAAACCAACTGTCTGTTCAAAATTTCTGTTTGAATGGCTAAGAGACATCTCAATGCTCAAGAGTCACTGCTGGTCTTTCCTAATCAAACTTTCCCCACCTATGTTACTGACAACGTTATCCTTCTAGATGCTGGGTCTAAAAACCATTAGGTCAACTTGACTTGTATTTCACTTGCAACTGGCCAACCAATCCTTTAGGAATTCCTGTTGCTTTTGCCTTTAGACTAAGCACCACATCTGTCTTAACCTCCCCTACCTCTTCTACCATTATCTTTCTTGGATGATTAAGAAATGATCTCCCAAAGTCTCCTGCTTCTACTCTTGTCACCCTGGAGCCGAAGTCCAACAGAGAAGCCAGAGTGATCTTTTATTAACACGAGTCATTTCATGTCACTCCTCTTCTCAGAAGTTGCCAGAAGATAGATATGCAACTAGAGTGAAAGCAGAAGTCTCTGCAATGGCCTACGAAGCCCTACCCCCCGTAGGTAGGGACCTCCTGTCCCCTCATCCCCTGCCTTACCTTTCTGTCCTTATCATCTCCCACACCTCTGTTTGCTTTTCCTGAAAACACCAGACAAGCTCCCATTCCAGGGGCTTCGCAGCCTCTGCCCTCTTTATGGAGTGCTTTTTCTCTCCCCACAGACATCCACAAAGCTGACTTCATTGTGATTTTCATGCATTTTTTTTCAAGTGAAACTTTCCAAGTGAGGCCAATGTGAACTCACTTAAAAATTGCAACCCCACCACCTCATGCCAACCCATTGGTATTTTTCTTCTTAACACCACAATCTTCCTATATTTACTGTAATTTTTTAATATTATGCTTTTGTCTTTTTTTTCTTCATAAAAATGTAAGCCCCCCAAGGGCAGGGATTTTTGTTGTTTGACTCACTGATGCAGTCTCTGGAATTAGAACCATTACTAACACGTTGAGGGACCTCAACAGGTTTTCGATGAATGAATGAACATGTGACTCCAGAATTTGCATCATATTAACTGTGTGTTCTACTAAGGCTGGGCATTTAGGTTATGTTCACTATTTTATTATTTTATAAAACACTGCAACAAATAACCTTTTGTAAAAATACCTTTTGTTAGTTATATTTTACCCACCCTAGGATATAATCCTATAAATGTGAAAACCAGGTAAAATGGTGTAGGTTTTTTAAAACCTTTATTGTGCACAGCCAAACTCTTTCCAGCTTACATTTCCGCTGACGGTGCTTAAGATTGCCCGCTGCTAAGACAGAGTTAGCATTTCTCTAACCTTTGCTGATCTGAGAGGCAAAAAGAGGCACTAATCTGACAGTAATTGAAGTGTCTTTGATGAAAAGTGATCTGAAGTTTTTGTTATATCATGTGACTATTAACATATTTTAACTAATTCTTTATATCCTTTGCTTGCTTTTCCATTAAAATATTTGTTTTCTTATTGATTTTTGAAGTTCTTTATGTGTTAAAGATGTTAAGACTTTGTTGTATTGTTTAAAATATTTACCGAGATAATTGTTTATAACATTTTTTAATCCTCACCCAATGATATGTTTTACTGACTTTAGAGAGAGAGGAAGACACAGAGAGAGAAACATTGATGTGAGAAAGAAACATTGATCAGCTGCCTCCTGTGAGCTCCCCGACCGGAGATTGAACCCACAACCTAGGTATGTACCCTGACCGGGGATTGAACCCACAAACTTTTGGTGTATGGGATGACACTGCTATCAGCTGAGCCGCCCGGTCAGTGCTGCTTATAAATTTTGAGGTGTTTGACATGCAGAAGGATTTGGTTCTCGTGCCACCAAGTCCATCAGCCTTTCTTTCCTCATGTCGTTGCCCTTGGACACAAACAGACCTTCCCCACCTGGAATCCCCATGGGGATTTACAGAAGTTTACTGGTTTTAATGGTTTTCTATTTTAATTCCTGCTCTGTCATCCAACTAGAATTCTGGAGTTGGACTCTATATAGATGTTTCACTATTGGGAGAAAACTGCATTACTTTTATTGAATACCCCTTTCTTTCCTATCTGATATCTGAAATTGTCGTATTCAACCACAAAATTCTTATACTTCACAGAAGCATTTCTGGGCAGTTGATTCTGTTACATATATCAATCTATTGATTCTTACGCCAGAACCCCACAGTTTATATGTAGTTCTGTGACATGAATGGAGGGCTGTTCCTTCCGCCCTCCATTCATTTGGCTTCTCTTTGGGGGGTTTTCTTGGCTACGGACAAAAGTGAACATTATTCTCCCTTGACAGCTATTCCAACAAAACAAAACTATCAGAATTTTGCTTGGAATTGCCTTAAAACTATAAAGTCATTTAGGAAAAAGCGACATGTTAATAGTATTCAATCTTCTCGTCAGAAATACAATTAGTTTCTCCTTTTTTGGCTTGTTTGCTGCGGCTGCTGCTCACTGTTTCATCCTGTCGCTTGTCTCTCCGGGCTCTGTGACACTCTTCCTGCTCTGGAGGCAGAGAGCAGGGCGTGGGCCCCACCTCCCGCTCCACCACTTGCTCGCTGCGTGACCTTGGACAAGCCACTTCATCTGTTTACATCTGTAAATTCATCTGTAAAATGGAGTGATTGCAGCAACTACTGATGAGATGGTTCTAACGATTACGTAGGAAAACTATGTTAAAAGCCCTCTGTGTGGAACTAAATAACCAATTACTAAATGCTGACTTTCAAAAATCAGCACATCTCTATCGTCGCCATCTTTGCTTCTTAAAGAGAAGGAGTGAAGGTCATCAGGGAAGCAAAGCCTGATAACTCTGGCATCCAGAAAATGGACTGAGTCTTGGTGAAAGAGAGATCAGAGATCCGATGACAGGGACTCAGCTTCCGAAGGCGGTCTCCCGAGGTCTGAGGAGGCTGGAGGGTGAAAAGACACCATGGCTGCAGAGGAGAGTTTGGGGCTATTTCCAAGCATCTGAGGGGAGGCCGAAGGGGCCCTGTGGGAAAAAGAGCCAGGTCCCCCCACCAGGATAGGTGCATGAGAGGGGGCCCCAGGCAGACCCATAGGTTCCCAAGCTTAGAAGGGACCTGGATTTGGTTTCATGCTGTACTATTGCTGTTCTGAAAGGCTTATGATTTTTGAACGAGAGTCCTACATCTTTATTCTGCACTGCATCCCACCCATGGTGCCACTGCCCCATCCCCACCACTCCCGTGGCCTGCCTGGACTTCTGTCTGACGGGGTGAGGCCAGCCCTGAGTCCCCCAAGCCCTCATCCCCGGGGCCTCGCTGACACATCACTAAATTAGGAAGTGAAAAGTGCCTGGCGGTGTGCTTGCTAGAAAGAGGGAGGGAGAGCTGGAGAACAGACTTATTCAGTATTGTTCAGTGAATATGGAACATTGATGTACAGGTAAAATATAGGTCATAATTTACAAGCTAACTGGATACTCGGATCTTTAAAAAAAAAAGGATAAAAAGTGAGAAAGAAAGGGTACCAGAGAGAGGCACAATTCTAGCCCCTGATTCTGGATCCTGTAGTTCATGGCCAAACTGACAAATCCGCCGAGTTCCTCCCCCTTTCCCTCCACCACACCCAGATGCCTCTGCCTCGCTGGCAGCGACTCATCTTCCTCTTAGAAGTGGGTGAGGTTGTGTTAACAGCAGTGACTGGGGAGAAGAGGAATGACAGTCACTGAGTGTCTCTCCTACGCCAGGCGTTGTGCTGGGGGTTTTGCACAGAGCTTCTCATTCATCCCTCACAATAGCCCTGTGGGTGGGTGCTATTATCTCTGTTGTGCAGATAAAGAAACTGGACCAAGCCACACATATAGTAAGTGGGTAAGAAAAAGGATGTATTCCCAGGTCTGTCACCAATCGCCTTGTTCTTTTTAGTGTCATATATTGTCCACTAACTGGAAACCGACACAGATGAAGAAATATTTCATTATTATATCCCCAATGCTGCTCTGAATGTATCAGACATTTTAACCCACTTAATTCTCTCAATGAAACTGGGGCTCAAAAAGTTTAACTTTTATAAGGACTCCCAGCTGTTAAGTGGCAAACCTAGTCTGTCTCCAGAGACACAACCTTTAGTCGTTCTGTGACGTGGCCTGTCCTAAGAAAAACTGGGACGGGGTGAGGCAAACTTCATGATTAAATACAGATGGAGAAAGGTCAAGGGTGATTTCTAAGTTTCACATTTGAGCACCTGGTAGGAAGATGGTGTCATTTAATGAAATGTGAAATATAGAAGGATGAGGTGCAGGTGTTGGGGGAATGACTGTGACATCACTTTTGGACAGGCTGAGTTTGAGGCACTTGGAAGACATCCCAGAGGCTGCTATACTATAATAGCACCTTCATCTAAGGGTCCCTGTGAAGATGAAATGAGTTAATACATGCGAATTGCCTGGCACACAGGAAGTGCTACATAAGTGTTTGCTTTATTATGGCCCAGTAAGCAACTGGGTCATCGTGGAGCTAAGAAGATTAGTATGACCCAGTAAGCAACTGGGTCAAACGGAACTAGGAAGAGAGATCTTGGTTAGAGATATAAAATGAAGAGTTCTGAACTTGAAGATAATAACTAAAGTCGTGGGAGAAAAGGAGTTCACTTAAGGAGAAAGATGGAATGAGAAGACATCCTTAGGAAGCAAGTATCTTGATAGATATCCATATTGTCTTTGACACATTGGATAAAGGCTGATCATTAGAAAGTTCCTGAAGTTTCAACAAGGAGGAAACACTTCTTTATATTTGCAATAAAGAATCAAGTCTCGGAACAAAAAAGATAATTCCTTGGATGGTAACCAATATCTTCAGAAGTAAGAAATAATATATTAATTAATCAAACTCCTAGAGAATGGGGACCCCAGCTAGCCAAAATTCTCTGTATAGTGCTGAACAAAATAATCACCAAAGTCTGTGTCCCACATCTGTCCTGCCTTATCGGACCTGTCAGGTGCCAAGGATAGTTGGACCCCTAGTCCTTCCCTTTCTGACTAGTCCTGTCTTTCATGCCGGGCCCAGTCATCTTCACGGATGATGAGAGAGAGAAGTCTTCTGGACTAGCAGAAGGAGCCTGTGGTCCCCGTTCCCTTTAATTTTCAACCATAGTTTCCTGTAAAAATAACAATATAATTTCAAAGCATAATCCAGACACTGTTTAGAGGATTTCAATAAATAGATTATTTTTTCCAAAATAACTCACATTAAGGGAGGGAGTCCACGTGAATCTTAACACTTTTCACTGAGAGATGTTCTGTCTGTATTTATAAGAAACACCCTGCTTGGAAGACAAAATATAACAGCCAACCTCTTATAAAAAGTCTGATCCTTCAGTACAATCTCTTTTGATATCTTCCCAGGACAAGGTAGGTTAGAAAGATGAACTTGCAATGTAGAGACCAGGAGAAAGTGGCTGAGTTCACTGTATGGAGAAGGTGCCATTAATGTTCTCTCGATTTTCCTCAGCCAATCAAATCTTGACGACAATGTAAGAAGTAACTAGAGCTTCATTTAAGGACCGCACACAGACATCCCGCTCTGCGCTGAGAGGAATGATACCCGGGCGCTGCCCCTGGATGTGATGTGAGCTGGCCACAGGGACCTTGGGAAGCCATTGCTCTTACGAATCTGGCTCTTCTTCCTTTCCTATTAAATTATTACCTAAATATTTAGGACTCTTTTTTTCCCCCAGTGGGGAGTGCTTGTTCTTTAAGGGAAATTATAATTTTATCATCTGTAAAATGGGGATAATTACAGCATCTGCCTCGTAGAGTTGCTATGCGGGTTGAATGAGCTAATTCCCATAAAGCGATTAGAGCAGAGCTTGCACATAATACAAGAGCCCAATAAATGTTAGCCACGATGATGAGGCTTCTAATGACGATGGTGATTGCAAGAAAATAAGGGAATTCCCTGAGGACCAACAACAAAGAGGGAACTTAAAAATAGGAAGACAAGCACACGGGCTGGTGCCTCAGTGCCGGGGGCGGGGGTCGGGGGGAGGGAGGGGGCTGCTTCCGACGTAAGGTACGAGGCCAAGTCTTAACACGAACCTGGGTGCTGAGACTGGGAACTGCATAACATTCACACATAAGGCTAGAGCCCTTGAATCAGCCTCCAAATGTTGAATTAAAAAAAATTCTAAAACGAGCATGGGGAGAGCAAGTGGGCTTCGGTTTCCGAATTAGGTGGACCCAGAAGTGCTCTCATCCCCGGTCACACAACAGTCCCAGTGCCACCATTTTCCTGCTAAAGTTGAGCTCATAAAGTTACCAAACATATGAGGAAATAACCACGTTCTCTTAGGCCTCTCTAAACCTCAAGTCATCAAATAGCTAAATAGAGACTATGGAATAATTCATCTTAAAATACTTAAAAAAGCAAGAATCAAACACATGAAATTATAATATGTGAGAAAAGTGGAATCCTAAAATAGCTTTTCAAAATACAAAAATGAAGTCATGAAAAATATTAAGCACTATCAGAGAAGATGAAATTACGAAATGAAAAATAAATCTGGGGAAGTCATCCAGAAACATAAAAATGAAAAATATAAAATAGGAATTAAGAGTGAGAAGACCCAACACATGCCAAACAGGAGCTTCAGAAAGAGAGAGCTGAGAAATAATATTTGAAGAGATAATGGAAGTTTAAGAATTCTCCAAAATTACTAAAGGATTCAAGCCCTGAAAATAATCAGCCAATATATAAAACATTCAAAAGTGAAGTACTCTTATTGAAGCTGTGGTGGTAGACTCAGCAAAGCTCTCAAAATTGTCACCATACCCACGGTGGCCACCAGTGGAGTCTAAGGGACTCTGACAAGTACAGCATGAATGGTTCTGGGCTGATCTATCCACATATCCAAGTTCATTCCCAAATTCCAGCGAAGGTGATCTCCGGCTTTTTCACACGCACTGCATTTACCCTGAATCCTCACCCTGGAGTTGAACTCGAGGGCTGTCCAAGCGCAGAGTCTGACAAATCCATGACCCTCTGTGCTCCAGGCTGCCCTCTAAACCCCCCCCCCCGCCTGCTGGGAGCGGGCTCTCTCTGCTGCTTTCCTCTGCACACTTCAAGGCTGCTCCTCGGACATTTTCAGGTTCTTGTCTTCAGCGCCAGGGGCAAGGTGACATTCCCTAAGATTTATTATGATTGTTTTCGATAACCTAAGGAATGTCAGCCCTCTAAAAGCCTGTGCACTACGTTGCTTTTCTAAGTTAACTCTGACTTAGCATAGATGTATTGGTGAGATTTGTGCTTTGCCTTGTGTGTGTACAAATGTATGTTTGAGACACAAAAGTGAAGCGAGAAAACCAATATTTATTTAGCTTTAATATGCACCATCCCTTGAGCTAATTACTATCATAGATGCCAATTCTTTCCATTCTTGTAGCAGTCGGACACAGAGAGTATTATCATGCCTGTTTATCCAGTGAGGAGAATGAGGTTCTGAGAAATTAGGTAACAGGGGAGGGGCCACTTAGGTATGAATCTAATTTTGGGGAAAGAAAACGAGAACAACAAAATAGAGGGAGAACACTGTGCTGGGAAGAATCCAGAATTCATGAGTTAACAGAAGCACAGTATTGTTTTTGTGGGAAAAACGGAATGCTCTCTTCTACTTTTTTACTTTGTTATTGAATTTATTGGGGTGACATTGGTTCATAAAGTTATATAGGTTGTAGGTGTATAATTTTATAATCCATCATCTGTATGGAACACTCTCTTCTTTAGAGGCTAACAGGTGACTGTGCTGGTGTAGCCCGAGCCTCCCAGGCAGCCTGAACCCAAGAGACAGGGACTCCCACAGAGGACCACTTCGGCTGCCTCCAGCGGTATTATCTGCACTGGGTTCTTGGGCTCTCATGGTGTTCTCCTTCCCAGGGGTCCCACGATCCTCTCCTGGCTGGGTCCAGTGCCCCCTCTCTCATGTCTCCCAGTCCTCACAGTGACAACGAGCACCCAACACAGTCTGAACACCCAAGTCTGCTGAGGAAATCTGTTCCCTCTGCGAACAAAAGCTCTTTTTGCCCCAAATGGAATGAACCACTGTTCTGGCAGACCGGGAAGCCAGCTGTCTCCTGGGCCTTGGATTGTCACAGGTGCGAACAATGTTTTGCATTGGGTAAGGATTCATTGGAATGGTAATTAGACATGGAGGCGTGCCATTCAGCCTTCCTGGTGAACTTCAACCCTTCTGTCCAGGGGGCACCCAGACTCAGCCTCTGGCTGTCGCAGGGCAAGATGGAGCAGAGGGCACCGCTGTGGGGTGCACAGACGTCTGGTAGTTACTGGCCGTGCCGCCTCAGGACTTTTAACCTCTCTGAACCTCAGTTTCCTCGTTTGAGAATGGGAGTAAAAATCCTACCGATGGGGTTGCCCCACGGATTAAGTAGGAAACGTCCATTAGCAACTCAGGGACAGCTAACACTCACACATTTTGGGTTCCCCACTCTAGCCTGTGGCACCCCCTCCCGTGGCCCCCAAGACAGGTATGAGATTAGGAGTCTCAGAGACATTCTCCACAGACTTGCCGCATATTTGAAGAGGAAACCAGCCTGTTTCAGTGGACAGAGACGATTGAGATAATTCGGTGTGAAGAAGTAGGAGCCTGAGCTCTGCAGTCGGGACCTGACTACCTCACTTCCTGGGAGATCATAGAACTCCCCCAAATCGCATTTATTAAATGTAAATATGTACGTCCTAGGGTTGCTCTCAGATTCAGTGAGACAATGTGTATGAAAATACGTGTAGACCTGTGCCATTGCTCTTTCAGGAAGGCTTCGTGAGACGATCCGATACTACCTTTAGCGTCACCTCGGGGGAACTTGAGAGGTGTGTCAGCACAATGCACTGAGCACTGAATGCCAGGTGTGCTGCCACTACCACAGCTTCCCTTGCTTCTCAGTGTGCATCTAGTCAATGGGATTATGGAGACCTTTTTTTTAACGAACTCCTCGACCTGATCTGCCCCGGAACGTTTTAAGGTGAAAATGCCCTGGACAACACGTTCTGCTTTTCCCCCTGGCAGGCAGCCGTCGGCTCCACTCTCCCTGGGTCTGAGCCTGGAGAAGGGGGCGCGCCTGCATCTCAGCCCTTCCACCACTGCCCTCTGGTGGCAGAAGCTCGCAATTTCACGCTCTGTCAGAGGGCCTTGTTGGAGCTCTTCGCTTCGGGCTCTCAGGTCCCACCCACGCTGCACATCTGCGGGCACCTTCTCAGCTGGGAGTGAGTACAGGGGGTGTGATGTAATGGTGAGCCTCCTTCAGGCCCTGCCCGATCCAGAGGGATCTGCTTGGCAACTCTGACAGGATCACTCCTATTTAAAGCCTTGAACGTTTTTCACTGCCCTCAGGAAAGCTCATGATTCTTGTCATGAAATAAATATGCTTTTTCTGTGATACTTCCTTTGTTCAAATGTCCGGTCTCAGATGAGGAGGCCTACCCAACCGGGGCCCGGAGCCCTGAGGTTCTCAGAGAGGGCCGGGATCCATGCCCTGCCTGTGTGTAATACTGAAATCATTTCCCACTTTCGCCTTGAATGCCCTTTCCTGTCCCCAACTTAGCTGGCTAGCCCCTTCTAAAACGAGCACAGGTGTTACTTCTTCAATTAGGACTTTCTCTGGAAGCCCCTCCCCCATTCGTTCCAAGTCAGGTGCACACCTAAGCCCCTTGTTCTCAACTCTGTGACATCTTCCCTGCAGACTCTGTGCTCCCAGACCCAGAAGTGACACTTTTTTTTTTTACCTTGCATTTAAAAAACCTCTGTAGCCAAGACTCCCTGACAAGATGGCAGCGTAGGCAGACACGGCTTGCCTCCTTGCACAACCACAACAAAATTACAACTAAGATATAGAACGACCATCTCTCAGAATCAACAGAAATGGAGTTGGATGGAAGTCTGACAACTATGGAATTAAAGAAACCACATCCAACCAGACTGGTAGGAGGAGTGGAGATGTGGAACAGGCTGGCCCTATATCCACGTGTGGTGGATAAATATTTGGGAGGGATATCTCAGAAGAGAGGAGCCCCAGACCCACACCAGGCCCCCCAGCCCAGGGTTCCAGTGCCAGGAGGGTAAGTCCCCACAACTTCTGACTGCAAAGCCCAGCGGGGATTGAATCAGTGGAAGAAACTTCTGGAGACCCAAGCAGTTCCTCTTAAAGAACCCATCCACAGACTCACTCCCGCCGGGCTCCTGTGATGGGGTGGCAACTTGAGAGGCACCAGCAGTGTGCAGGGGGTGGCTGAGGTGTCCAACATCGAGGCGAGCAGAGGCCACTGTGCCTTCTCTCGGGCCTCTCCCCGCAGAGCAGGCAGACTGGCGCCGTAACTGAGACCCCATCAGCCTGGCTAACACTGTTTGACCCACCTTGGAGATCCCCAGAGGATCCGCCCCGCCCAACTTACTCATGGGCCATCCAAGCTGCTTTTCCATATGAATGGTCTTGGTTCAGGCTTCACAACTTCCTAAATCCTCTCAAACAAGCAGTAGCTGGCCTTGGTGAGCCCCAGGCCCTGAACTAGCAGCCTGCATTTACAATTTGGCTTCCCCTGGAAATCTCCAAACCCAGCCCAGGTCTCAGCCATCTCAGATTCCTTTGTAATTCAGACAGGATGGCCCCAGGTAAAACACAGATGAGGGCTGACCTTGGCCTGCACTACCCAGGAAACCCCGGGGGCCCGCACACCCAGTGGACAGCTACAGACCACATCGGAGCATCACCGCCCTGGCCCTGCACAGCTGATCCTCCACAAAGGGCGGAGGTTGGTGGTAAGTGGCCACAACCAATCCTTGCAGCTGACCGGCCTGGGTAAATCCCTCCCATTGATCTGCCAACAGCAGCCAAGGCTCAACTACAAGAGGAGGGTGTACTCAGTCCACAGGAAGGGCAGATCTCAAGGACCCAGCTTAGATGATAAGGGAGGCTGTGCCACTGGACCCTACAGGACACCTACTGCATTAGACCACACTACCAAGACACAGGGTCAAAGCAGCTCTACCTAATACATAGAAACAAAGACATGGAGGCTGCCAAAAGGAGGAGACAAAGAAACATGGCCCACATGAAAGAACAGATCAAAACTCTAGAAAAGGAATTAAATGAAATGGAGATAAGCAACCTATCAGATGCAGAGTTCAAAACACTGGTTATAAGGATTCTCAAGGAACTTAGTGAGGACCTCAACAGCCTAAAAAAGATCCAGTCAGAAAAGAAGGTTACACTAATTGAAATAAAGAACAATTTAAGGGGAAACAACAGTAGAGGGGATGAAACTGAGAATCAAATCTATGATTTGGAACATAAGGAAGTAAAAAGAACCAATCAGGACAACAAGAAGAAAAGAGAATCCAAAAACACGAGGACAGTGAAAGCAGCCTGTGGGACAACTTTAAGCACTCCAACATTCTCTTCCTAGGGGTCCCAGAAGGAGAAGTGAAAGAGTAAGAAATTGGAAATGTATTTGGAAAAATAATGAAAGAAAACTTCCCCAATTTGGAGAAGGAAATAGACATGCAAGTCCAGGAAGCACAGAGAGTCCCAAACAAGATGGATGCAAACAGGTCTACCCCAAGACACATCATAATTAAAATGTCAAAAGTTAAAAATAAAGAGATGGGGGAGTATGGAAGAATGGGTGAGAGGTAAGGGGATTAAGAGCTACAAATAGGTAGTTACAGAGTAGCCATGGCGATGTAAAGTACAATATAGGAAAAGGAGTAGCCAAAGAACTTATATGCATGACCCAGGAGAAATGAACAAGGATGGGGGGATTGCCTGTGGGAGTGGGGGATGGGCTGGGTGGAAAGGAGCAAAGGGGTAGGGGATCAGGACAACTGTAATAGCATAATCAATAAAACATACTTTAAAAAATTTCTTTTAATCTCCAAAGCTGCCCCAGGACAGAATACAGCCCCTGGCACATAGAACTTGCTCAATAAATGTGGAATGAAAAAGCATCACCAGCCCGCAAACCAGAAAAATGGCAGATACTGTAAGGGTCAAACGTAATCACATTTACTTAATTTGCATACGGGTACAATGATAGTTGTGGAACATTCATTTTATGCGAGACCCGTTCAGTGCTTTGGATTAACATTCTCATTCAACAGGCACAGTGAGCTTCCCCTCACACTCTCGCATTTAATCTTGGCAACAGCCCTGGCTGGTGGGAAGAGAACGGGCATCACAGGTCTGTATTACAGGTGGGAAAGCCAAGGTTGGGGAGAGGCTGATCCCAAGTGTGCGAGGATAATGTGAGAGCCGGGTTTTGCGACCTCTCTCCTAGTGACACGAGTGTGTCTGCTATTCCTTATTAATACTCTGCCACCTCTTCCTGACAGAGGCAGGTCCCAGGAGGGGACGCCAAACGCAGAGGTGTGCTTTGCCTGCAGACTCAGGCTGCAAAAGCAATCACAGCTTCTTCTCTTGCTCTTCCAGTTCCTAATCAATTATGGAGGAAATGACAATGAAGAGAGGAGGGGAAAGGGAGACTCAGAGTGACTGCCGTTCATTGAAAAGGTACTGGAGGCCCTGTTTCCGCAGCCACAACCCCTACTGGGAACACCAGGCCAAATAGATGGAGGGTTCGGAGGATGACAAGGAGACAAAGGAAAAATGACACCTCGAGTGAATTAGTGAAGGTGAAACAGGCGGGTGCTCAGCAACAGATGGGGCTGATGTTGGTAATTTTCTCCTGTCACCTCCCCTCAGGTAATAGATAATCCCGCAGCTACCGTGGTGCCTGAGGAGGCAGACAGGGCCTCAGTCTCCTTCCTTTGTGGAGGCCGAGCTCCGCTCCCCTCCCCCACCCCGTAACCTGTCTTGATGATAAAAATCTTAAGAGCCAAAAGTTTTTGCAGGACTTATGATGCCGATTTAACTCAGTCTCAGCAAGGGTTGCTATCTGTCAGGCTGTCACGGTGACAGGCAGATTTGTAAACGCTCTGGCTCCCGTGTCAGGTTGAAGGTGACATTTTGCAGCTGGAGGTTTTCTCGCCATCCCTCACGGAGACAAGCAGTCTCGGAACGAGGAAAGCAGCCCCTGAACTAGCCTCTGGGCCACTCGCTGTCCCCCTGGTCGGGCCGCTGACCCCTCAGTTACCAGACTGTGGGTCAGTTCCTCTGGCCAACCTCTGCCCCACGCCCCACCCTCAAAATTCAGTGATTCCCGGTAAGGCCTCACCCCCAGTTCCCAGTCCTCCCCATTCCATTCCAAGGCTGCCCTTAACTTTGCCTGATAATAATTTGTCTTGGCTCATGGTCCCTCCACCATTATAGATACTTACGTAGATTAATTAGCCACAATATAAAAACCCAGAATCCCAACTAAATTCATTTAATGACCTGCCGTGCTATGTTTTGGCTGAAGCATCTAAAACTAACCCTGGACACTCAGTGACATTCCTCCCTTTGATTTAGT
This sequence comes from Mormoops blainvillei, assembly GCA_004026545.1. Taxonomy (NCBI): domain Eukaryota; kingdom Metazoa; phylum Chordata; class Mammalia; order Chiroptera; family Mormoopidae; genus Mormoops; species Mormoops blainvillei. Next base: position 137,282 of record PVJD01003020.1, on the reverse strand, counting down.
GATTCTGGAATCACTAACCCTTAATCAAGTTTCTGTTTTAACCCTTCTTTTCTTAGGATTTTATTCTCAGTGTCTTTAACCCATGAAGAGTAGTACTGGGGTGGGGTGATTTGTCTCCTTCCTGCCCAATTCTCTGCGTTTATCTGACTTCCTTTACACAACCTAGGAAAGACACTGCCCTGGTGCCACCTCAGAGCTCTGCTAAGAGTTCCACCTGTGCCCATACCTCGGCACAGAAGCCAAAACGGAATCTCTCTCTCTCTCTCTCTCTCTCTCTCTCTCATCTCCGCTTCTTCTTTCTCCATCTCTCCATTTCTTTAAAGAGGAACGAGCTGCCTGCCAGCACCCCCAGGGGTCTGCTTCTGGGAGGGAGGGCGGGCACCTCCCACAGCCACCCTCCAGGGGAGCTGAGTATGGCCCCGGGGAAGGCCCCAGGGCAAGCCGAGATGGAGGGGAGAGATCCTAGGCTGCTCGGAGCTGCAGAAGTCGGTCTAAGCCTGTGGCTCCCACCACTCCTGCAAGTGAGTTTTCTTCCCTCCCTTCCTACACTTCACGCTCTGTGTCTCCTTTCAGGACGGGTTGCCTTCGGTGACATCCCGCAGTCTGCCCAAGTGCTGGTCCAGACGCCCTTCCTCCTGGACCAGATGACAGGACCGTATCCACACTGCCATCAATTTCTTTGTTTAAAAAGCTGTAAATGAAGACATCTTTAAAGCTCATGGCATCTACCTGGTGCAGTAGTGTTTTGTCTGTTTGTTTGTTTGTTTTGTAAATCAGTAAGCATGTGAAGAACTCCTAAACCACACAGCACAAGCTCAGTGGATATTAGTTCGCCAGGCTCCAGCCTTCAGCAGCCTTGGGAATTGCAGCCAGCCAAGTTTAGGCCAGAAGAGCTGAGCAAACTCCCCCTTTGTGGAGCGGGGCCTGCACCCAATGTGGGCACTGCACCCATTATATTAAGCAGATGGAGGGGGACCTCTGGGGGCCATGGTCTTCATACTACTCCCCCCTCCCCCATTTGGGGGTTTATGTGCAGAGGAGGAAGAAGTGAAAGAGGACAAAGGGAAGAGACGGTAATGAAAGGGGTGGGCAGGAGTGTGGGGGAAGACTTTGGGAGAAGGTGGGGCAGCCCGCGTCCTAGCATAGGTGCCGCGGACACAGGGTTTGCGGAGAGAGGCCTTGGAGGAGGAGCGGGAGGCTGGGCGGACAGACAGACTGTCGGCGGATGCCCCGGGGACCGATCTCTCAGCCCCTCTCAGTGATCAGCTCCTGTTACTCTGCCTGTCCTCTCCAACGGGCCTATTGGAGTGTTTCTTCCATGAAGAGCGGTCTTCTCTGCGGCTGAGCTTCATCAAAGGCGGGCTCCGTGTTAAGGATTCTCGAAGGGGTGCAGAGTAACCTCACTGCGCCCCCCACATCCTCACTCGGGGTCCCTCTCCCAGTTCCCTTCCATCCGCAACCCGGCCTGTGATGGTGGAGGACCATGCATCATGGCCAGCCCCTTCTGGTTCTCGCCGAAGGAGCGAAGTGGCCACTTAGCCCAATTATGTAATGTGTGTTGGGCCTGGGGCATCCGGGTCGGCCCCAAGTTTGGAGTCCAGGGGTCTCCCCTGGGCTTGTAAGGCTGTGGGGAAACCTTCAGACAGCCCGCGTGTGGGCCGGAGGGAGACAGCCAGACACTCCTCCACCTCTTCGCCTCTTGGCCGACTCTCTGGCATCCTGTGGAGATCGCAGGCTGCCCTGAAGGGGCCTTGGCATCTAAGCCCAGGGAGCGCCGACACTCAGAAGATGTCGCGACACTCAGAAGATGTCGGGTAGGAGACATCAGTGGGGTTGGGCCTCGAAGGACCTCTCAAGGCAGGGCTCATCCCCAGTGGCTCTGGGTCTGCCCCCAGCACCGCCTCTCCCCATTTTAAACGCCATACTCATCCTCGGTCCCTGGGGCCAGGCTTGTCTCCTCGGGGAGAAGTTTCCGGCTGCAACGTTTATTAGTTTTGCTCTTCTCCATGGTCAGTTTTTACTGGGGGGGGGAGGGAGAACGGTCATCACCACCTCTATTAGGTGGTCCGTTTATTGGCTAGATCGTTTACATTTAACACTCGGCTTGTGAAAAGCTGCTGCCAGAGCTTCCGGCCCCCGGGCTGCAGCCTGAGTGCTTGTGCGCGCCCTGCCCAGCCGCCGCGCACTGGGGTGCAGATCTGACCCACCACGTCCCTTCCTCTGGAGGGAGGCCTGCTCCTCGACTCGCTGGAATTTTGCAGCGGTGTCTGTATTTCTAATGGGCTGTGTGACTACGTGAGCTGGACCAGGGTGCACCGGGAAGGCCTGGCTATGTTGTCACTTTTACCTCTTCTTTGATCCAGGACCCAGGCCTCCCCTTGCCAGGCCCGTCATGCTGGCATATGGCTGGATGGGCTCAGGGACACAAATGTGTGGGAGGACCAACCCACGCCCTCAAGTCCTGAGTGTGGAGTGTGATCCGCTCACTACGGCCTTTGGCGACAGGAGGTCCAGCTTCTGTTAACTTGTATTTACAATCAAAGTAAAATAATTCTTTCTCTTTGTTGACTCTTACTAGGGGGCTGGCAGGTGCTGACAATGAGCGGGTGGTCTGGAGCATGGCGCCAGCTGCTGGCAGGAAAGGTAGCGGCAAGCCTCGGTCCCAGCCCTTGGAGGTTTGCGGTCCAAGCCTGGGGGAGGGGCGACGAGGAGCGGGGAGGCGAGACGGGTCGGGGAGAGCCCGGAATTCACGTCACTCTTTGCCAGTCTCCCTTTTCCTGTGCTGGGTGCGTCCGTATCTCTACTTCACATACTTTTCATCACTGGAGCCCGGGGAAGCAACAGAGTGCTATTTCTTTATTTCTTAACACACTGAGGACACGCAGGAACTGTCAGGTAGTGTCTCTCCAGCCTGCCAGGCCTCTCTGGGCAGTTCTAGTGGCTCCTGCCTGTGCAGCGGCCCAGCCTAGTGGTCAGAGACGCCTTGCAGCTCCTCTGTGGCTTCGCTTCCTTGTATGCAAAGTGGGCTGATGGTGGGACCTGCTTCTTAGAAGAATCTTGAGAAAGGCACTAAATGAGTATTAAAGTTGTCAGCTCCCGATGCGCAGTAGCTACTGTTAGTGGTGGTATTTGGTGCTATCTTTTGTGATATGAAAGGAAGCGAGAGCGCACAGCGCTGGTAAGATAACACCTTCCTTGTTTCTCCCACTTCATCTATTGCTCGCAGCAGGCAGTGAGAGAGTGGGGGAGGGCAGAGGGCTAAGTAATGAAATGACAGGCAGGTGGCCCACGAGAAGATAAACACCGTCTCTAAAGAAGAGGGAATGTTTTCTGAATTGGGCTTCTCAGAATGCAGGCAGGTGAGCCCATGAGCCCGCTCCCTGCCTGCTACCTGGAGAAAGACAGAGAAAGAATGAGGGGCCAGCCAAGGTGTCCCCTGTGAGGAGGCCCCTGTCCCCTCCCTGCACAAGGCCTCGCCCTACCACCGCCCTACCACTGCCCTCCCCACCCCGGCAGGGCACGTCAGGCCATTCAAGCCCCTCCTTGAAGACTTGACCTCCACCTGCCCTCAGAAAGAACCAGTGCTCTCAGGGGAATGAAGCTGAAAGCAACATTTGTGGATAAACTGAATTCCACAAGATAAATTGCTAGGTCTGGCCTAGGGACTGAACTAGCTTTTGAATTAAGGCTCAGAAAGTTAAAGAAAAGTTATTAAGTTATTGTCCTGCACCGGGATTGGAGAGGCACAAATTCACTGGCCACCTGCTCCTTCTTGCGCTGGCCCAGCCACTCCTGAGCCATCCTTTCAGGAGGTACAGGGCGGGGGGTGGGGGTTTTCCAAGAGTTCAGGCCACACTGGAAAGGTAAGGCAGGGCCAGGACAGCACCCCGGCCACCTGCATTCTTGCCACCTGTGGTACCAGGCTGCCCCTCACCTCCCACCCAGAGCCACAGGCTAGGGCAGAGGACACCCAGAGAAAGGTTCAATTTTCCCCAAAGAAAAGCCTGGCTCAGGGCTGGAAGCCCTGGGCCTCTAGCGTCCCTTCCTTCCTCGGCCACCAGGGGGCGGCAGGCAGTGTTACTTAAACATAACAGCTCATCTGCCAGCATTTGCTTTTACTGAAGGATATGCGCATGTACAATTAAAACTAATTGCATTTAAAAAGAACTAAATAAGTAAAATGTTCCTTGCAGTGCTCATGGGTGGTCTAAAAATGCTAAGAAAACACTCCTAAGATGTACTGGGGTTCTCAAGCTTTTGAGATTGGGGGGAGACCATCTCAGATGGTAATTGCACATCTGCCATTGGTCTGTGAGACGGATGGCCTTATTTTCTAGCCCCAAATAGTGTCACATGATTTGACAGCAGCACCGACAATGTCCTTGTCACACCGCGGGAAGTGGCCGGTATCTTCTGCACAAGTTCCACCCCACCCCAGAAGAAGCAGTACCAAGCTCAGCTCAAACACGGATTGTGCAGGCTCCTGCTATCGGCGGGTACTGGGGATGCAAAGGAAAGTAATCCAGTCACTGGGGCACAGTGGGGCCCCTGAGAGGTGCTCACACCACCAGGGGCGCCGCAAGAGAAGCAAGTGGAAGGGAGGGGCCAGAGACAAAAACTGCTGGGGGCTTCAGAGCTCAACTCACGGACTTCTCCTATAGAGAACACATTCAACCACATTTTAATGGGATTTAAAAGCTTTAAAAATAATAACATTCCAGTTTCTGATTCAGTGACGTGAGCTACCTCCCTGCTTCCAACCCTACCTGCTTGGTTGGCTTTGCAAACTGTTTTAGGGAAATGCTGCTGGGGGCAAGGAGAGAGAGTGCAGGGCAGGCTGCTCCCCCACCCCGACCCCCGCCGCGTCCCCGTTGGCCGTCCTTGGGAACAGCCCTCAGGGCGCAAGGAGCCACCTCTCTGGGTTCACCGCGAAGCCAGTAGCCAGTAGCTCTTGCAGCGGGAGGCACGCAGGCGCGCCCTCCAGTGGCCGTCCTACGAAGCTGCAGGCCCAGCAGTCCCTGCTACACCTGCAGGCTGCCCTATCCAGACGTGCCAACTAGGGGGCCACGCACGTCGCACCCTTCTGGGGTTATTAGCCTGCCGTAATGCCAGTGCAGTAATAGCCCCGGGGAAGCCATTACACCACTATTTCCATCCAGAAGAGGGCTATTCCATCAACTGCTCCAGAGGCCTGCTTGGTAAATGAGTTTTCTTTGTAAAATAAGTTCACTTGATTGCTTTGCTAGAGCGCATGCAGCACCAGCGCAGGGGACGCATGCACGCATGCGGGATGGGAGGACACTTGGTGGGGGGGGTGTGGCTGGGAACCGCTCAAGGACCAAGAGCAGAGGCCAGGAGAGGGCAGTTCACAACCTCCTGCTGCCCAACTCAGGGCGCCCCTTGGCCACCTGTGACCTTTCGTCCCTCTCTCCCTAATGACATTAAGGTCGAGTTCTTGGCTTCTTGAGAAGTGTCCTGGGCCATTCATCTCTGTGCCCACTCCCCTCATGCCCCTCCCCCACAGCAGAGCCTGACTCTGGCTTTGATGGTGCTTGAGTAGCATTAATTTACACGTGGATTCTGCTTGCCCGGTGCCGCAGACACACTGAGGGAGATGCGGAAGACAGAGGCCCTCACCCGGTGCCCAGCCTACTGAAGTGCTTGGGAGCAGAGTGCTCTGCCAAACCCTGGAAGGCCAGGCCCCAGCAGGGGGCACACTCCTGCCCTTTACTGTAGCCCTCACCAGGGACGGAGCAGACCTGTGCCTTGCTGGGGGCCAGAGGTGAAGGGGCAGACAGCATTCTTCAGGGGCAGAAACCCCAAGGTCAAACAACTGGGGCAGATGGGCCCCTGGGAGAGGCAGGTCGTTCAGACCCCATGCTCCCAGCAGGCCAGTGACACTTGTTACTACCTACCACATTTCACACAGTAACACTGCTGCTGTCCCTGCAACACTGGGTTAGTTAAATTGGTTGTTACTTTACGACGGTGGAGGAGGTCATTCATGAAGAAGGGGCACACTGAGTCCCAGCTCCCAGGCCTGAACATGCACGTGGAACCTCCCCGCTCATCCCACATCCTCTCGCGGTGCCACAGCGCGGGCCGTGAGTACCGGCTTTGGAGAAAGTGCCTTACGACCCTGCCCCATTGCCCCCCACACCTGCTGACCAGGGGCACTTAGCTCAATCCCTCTGCCCTGGCCCGTCAGGCCTGGGGTGTAACTGGTTCTAATCAGCATTTCACACAGATGGAGCATCCCTCAGCCTACAGCCAAGTGATTCTCGGAAGAGGAGAGAAATTATTTTCTACCTTTGAAAACATCAGAGGAAATGAGCCCATTCTCATCTGTACCTCTTAAACAGCCTTGCTGTGGTGTGGCGCGGGCCCAGCCATTAGATGTGTGCAGAGGGGTCTCAGAATCAGGTGTCCCTGAGCATGTCCCCAGGCCTGGCCGCCTCCCGGAGGTGTCCTTGGAGGCCAGGACAGCCGAGTGGCCCCCTCCTGCGTCTCTTATTGGGTCTCTGCTATTAAACCATTTATGTCTGCTTCTCCGCCCCTCCCCCCCACCGCAGGCAGGTAAAATCCTGGGGGACAGGGCCACATCTAGATTCCTTTGTGAACGCCCGGTGCCCAGTGTGTCAGTACCAGCGCAACATCATAGATCTCAGAATGGAAAAAGAGCCTCTTCTTACCATGACTAGATTTCAAAAATTTCTGTATTAAGTGCCCTCTTTGTACCAGTGTTCTAGACACGTGAACAATGTCCATGGTTATCTGTAATTTTAATTCTAGTGTGGAGAGATTTGCACTAAGTAAACAGCTAAATAAACATATAATATGGCATGTTTTAGAAACAGCTAAGAAAACAGACTATACCAAGGTAAACAGAGGACAATGGCCATTTTCCCACTCTGTAGGGGAACTGGAAGGCATTTCTGGTGACATGGCACTGGATGAGAGACCCAGAAGATGTGTGGGAATGGTCCACTTGATACGCAAGACAGAGCAAGCAGGAAGAGAGACATGTGCAAATGTCCTGGGGCAAGCGTAGGTTTGGCGCAGGAGAGGAGCCACAGGAGGTGAACACAGTTGCAGCTGCACACAGACAGGAGGAGAACAGAAATGACATCAGAGATGTACCAGCAACAGAACAAGCATGAAAATTTGGCCAGTCCTGGGAAACCCAGGAACTGCAGGCCTGACAGCCCAACCCTGTGCTCAGTACCCAGATGCCTCCTGGAGACGCTGCTGGGAGCCCTTTGACCTTGGCCTCGGCATCCTCGGGCGCAGCGTGCATGTGGGACCAGTGGCTGGGTGACCTTGTCAAGTCTCCCAGCTGTTGGGCTGTGCCTCCTCGTCTCTAAAATATCATCCCAATCTCCTCCTCCCAGGGCTGGCATAAAAATTAAATGAGATGCCTGTGTCAGGTACCAAAGGAAAGCTTACCTCCTACTCGATTCAGAAAGTTCTCTCTTGGGTCGAGCTTTCCATTTGGATGGTCCCAGTTCTGGCCCCAGAGCAGCACCAGGCACGTGGCTGCCTCTGGTCTCGGCCAACATTCTGCCGACATGAGATTCTTGCTGGTTCTCAGGAAAGCCCAGTATCCCCGCGAAACTCCCGGCGCTTCCCCACACCCAGGCCCTGCTCCTCTCTCCCACCTTAGTGCCTCACTTCCCTCTCTATTCGGGGGTGCGGGGGGCACACACACACAGTCCCAGGGAGACCCTGGCCTGTTCCCCTCCCAGGTCATCAGCTGGGTGAGGGTCCAATACTCTGCTTCCAGAAGCCTTCCTTGTTTCTAGGAGTATGAGGTGTTGGGACAGGGGCTCCTCAGAGATGACGGACAAGAGGCAGGAGGCAGGCAGAGTGCCACCCTGGCGAGGCCCCATTGTTTGTTGTCAGCAAAGAACGCCAGTGTGTCGGCCTGAGGAATGGAGACCAACTGGGACAGTGCTTGTGGGTGGGCACCATCCCCACCCTCCTGCCCCCCTAACCCGCTGGCCCAGCTGGTGAGGCCGTGGGAAGGGGATGTTGCCAATTGTCCAGAAGGCTATGCGCAGAGGTTCCCAGGCCAGGAACAGCAGGCTGTGTTGGCCCAAGGAGCACGGGGAGAACCACTTTCCTCAGTTTCCACCTTACAGTTCTATGATCCCAGGGCTGTCGCTGGTCGCCCAGCCAGAATGACCCTCCGTGTGTCACTCTGGAAAGGTCTGTGGAGCCAAGACAGCTGGCATCACCGTGTAGCCCTCACGGTGGGCGCCGCCACTCCCACACCCATTTCTTTATGCTAGCACTGCGGGCGCTGCTCACATCACCCTCACAACCAAAGCCAGAGGTGAATATTCAGGTTTTTCTGATGGCAAAACTGCAGTTGGGCCAGGTTGACTTGAACGCTATTTCACATGGCCAGCAAGCCATGGAGGTGCCATTAGAACCCAGTCCTGCTGAACCCCAAAGCAAGAGGAAATTCGTTCAGTCAGGAGAACCCTCTCTTACCATGGCATGCCCTTCCCACCCCCTCGGAGAATCCTTTCCTTACAACCATGTGGCACTAGGGTTAGGAAGATCTAGGAGAGGGTCCTGGGAACCGTCCGTTCCAGCGACAATGGGAAATCCGGAAGTTTCTGCCTAGAGGACCTTCCGCTGAAACATCCCCTGCAACTCCCCAAAGTGTGACCGCCACCGGCTGCCTGCCTGTCAGTCCGCCTCCGCTAAGAGCTCAGCCTTGCACCTTCCAGAACAATTGTGATTTCCTTTATCGATTCACATTCCAGCTGCTAACCTTTGACAACAGGAACTAGACACTATCGAACCCATGGTCCCATACAAAAGGATGCTCTGGGGACCCTCTGAGACCCCGAGCCAGTTGCAGCCCCTCTGTCTGCTCTAAGGCCTATACCTCATCACACCACTTTCGGAGCCTCTTCGGTTGTTTAATCACTTCCTGGGAGGGACACTCTCCCCTGGTGCTCAAGGGCAGGGGTCATTCTTCCCCCTCGCTTTGCACCCCATACAGTGCCCCGGACGACGTGGACTGATCTGCCGAAGCATCTTGAGTGACGCCCCCAGTCTTACTAGAGGAGGAAAGGCAAGGCGATGGGGTCGGTGAGCTGCTGGACCCAGGGCACAGTGCGGAGCTACGGGAGGCCTGGTTAGCATCTTCTATTGATTAGCAATGAAATGTGCAGATTGGTTGGATTTAGCAGGAGGTAAGAGAAGCTGTACTTTGAGAGGGAAAGTTCAGTTATAATGGGGAACAAAAGCTGTGCAGATGAATGTGGGAGTTATTCACACCAGCAAAATGTCTAGAAAGTTCTGTGGACCTGTGTCCCTGTGTGTGTGTGTATGTGTGTGTGTGCGCGAGAGAGAGACAGAGAGAGAGAGAGAGAGAGAGAGGAAAGCTGGTGTTGGGTATCTATGAAATGGTTGTACATTTTTAAGCATCTTTTATTTTACGGGGCAGTCCTCGCTGCCAGGTGAAATGCACAGTGACCTGTGAGCACAGACACCTTCTGCACAGAGCGCACAGCTGCTGCGTCTGCTCCGAGAGTAGAAGGAATCCAGTAGCCCAAGTGGAAGTGAGTCAAGAGCCAAAGAGAACGCTTCTGATGTGAGAGGTAGCCGATTTCAGACAGAGCTATCAGAGCGTGATTGAACCTGGGTAACTCTCTTTGGCAGATTTGAGGGCACTTTGAAGCAGAGATGTGCTCAGAGCGGAGTGAGAAGGGAGGACCCAAACACCCCATCAGGTCTCGAAGAGGAAGTGAGAAGCTGCCGCGCCTCCTTCCTCCAGCCTGGCAGCGTTGACCTAAGTTGCCACCAGGGGGCGCAGTCCTGATGACCACCGCAGGGAGGATGGGTGTCGATGCTCTCCTGTCCTGCGGTCGTGTTCTACAGCATGGAGCTGGGGCAGACACAGGGGAGACCTGGCCACAGCAAGCCTTAGCATCCTGCAACTCTCAGGCACTTCAAAGTTAAGAAAGCAAGAGCGTGCACAGGAAGGACCTTCTGCTGGTCCCCCTGGTACTTGCAAAATGGCCCTAGAGGCAAAGTCCCAAATACCTTAAACTGCAGTAGTTGTTTTATGTGCATAGATCCTTAGGCTAGACCTCGCAGCAGCCTTTGAGACCGGTATTACCCCATTTTCCAGGAGAGAAAATTGAGGTTGCTCAGATATGTAGCCTGCCGATAGCAATGCATCATTTCTTAGCAGCTGCAGAGAAGATTTAAAACCAGGAAGCTGTTGCAGCAGTAGTGTTTTGCCAAGTGCTCTTCACATGTGATACCCCAGCAAAGCTCCCGCCTGGGCCCCAGGTGTGCTCTTTCCAGAGATGGCACCTGAGACTGGAAAGATGGGCGAGCTCAACCTTTATACTTTTCATCGACCTTGATTTTCCAGCTCTCACGTGCGAGGAGAGAAAACACACGCACAAATACACACAGAAGTTTGTGTCATTAGTATCGCCATTTCCCACCAACGGCCCAAATCCAGTATCTTCCCTGATTCATTCCAATGAACTCTTGAATGCCAGTGTCATGAGCAAGTGCCAGCTGGCAAGGGAAGGCAAGCCGACGCGATGGCCAAGACAGAGAGTAAAAACTGGAGCCGGTGGAGCTCAGGGTCCACATCACGCTGTCAGCTGACGGGCTCTGTGCTCCGCTGTCCAGGAGGGATTCGCTGAAGCTTGGCAAACTCTGCCCTGAAGACTGCTATCGAATACAGGTCCTTCTCAAGCCACTTCACCCGGAGAGCCCTAAGCCAGCAGATTTACCTTCCCGCGACTCTGCTAAAAGAAAGGAGTTCATCGACAGCATGGGAAACCGCCTGGCCCCAAGACTGAAAGCGGATACGGAGGCAGAGCCTGGAGGGACCACGACTTGATGTGAGAGGAGGCAGAGTCGGGGTGACTTTCATGGGCAGGCTGCGGTCCCTGGGGCATCTGGGACCGGAGCCGGTGCAGAGCGCACAGGAGGGGGCAGGCGAGGACAGCCGTTCTCCTTGAGTACCTTCTCCCAAAATGGAGTGTTTCCCATTTTAAAAGCGATTATGTAACATGGTACTTCAATAACTATGATAAAAGGATGTCAAAACAAACTGTGTGCCTGAAGACAGGGGGATTTGGGGAAAGTGGTCCCAGGGTCCCCGGAGAGGAGCTCCCTCCATGGGCCGTGGTGCAGGCTGGCTCTGGGAAGCCAGCCAAGTTACAGTATCACAGGGAGGGTCAGAGGTCAGAGATCAAAGGTCAGTGGCAGAGGGTGGACAGAGGCATGGCAGCCCCTCCCCCCAATGGAAAAGAAACAAAATCAAAGGGCTACTATCAGAAAGAGAGAAAGAGAGAAGGAAAAGGAGAGATGTCTCTGTAGAAGTGCGATATGAAGAGACATCTGGACAGTTAAATGTCTAAAAGTTCCAAATTCACCAGCCAGGGCTTCCCTGAGCACACGTGGGTGGGTCCGGGGGCATGGGAAGAGAGGAGGGGAAGGACATTGGTCTCCCACGGCTTCCTCTCTCTGTGCCACACTCACAAGAGACCCAGGAGACCTTACCCACAGACCCGGGCCGCCTCCGTGTGGGGTTGGGGCAGCGAATCCAGGGCAGCAGGATTCCGCGTGACCCATCCTGCCCTGGGTGTGGGTAATGCCACTGCAAGGGGCCCGGGGCCTGCGGATTGAGCTGCCCACCCCATGTAAAGTCAGGCAGTTCATAGGCCAACAGCAATGACGGATATTTTGCAAGTTTCATGCCTGGCGTCAACCCATAAACCTTGATGGGATATCAACCTGGGCGAAACTGGCATGGGACAATGGGCGAATGAATGCCTAGGGCGTGCTCTGCAGAAGGGTGTCTAGGACCTCAGTCGTGGTGTGGTCCAGAGCACCTGAGTTTCCCCAAGCCGTGGTCTGGGCCCCAGGCGGGGAGAGCGAGAGCGGATGCCTGCTACCAGGGGCGCTGGAAAGCTGCAGTGCTCATGAATTCAGAGTTCTTAGGCTCTCACCACGTCGCAAAGTCAGTGAATAAATGAAACTGAGAAAGTCGCCAAGTGCAATGAAGGACCAGGCCTTACTAGCAGACATCGGTAGGTCAGTGAATGAGTAAGGTCCCGCTTAAAGAGGGCTGGTAATTTACAGATTCCAATCAACTCTGTTGTTTTAGAAGCCGCTGCCAATGAGCTCTATGTCACTGGGCCACCAAGAACATATTGGGAAGAGTGGAAAGAACAACCACACACACAGGCACACACATACTGCAGTGCCTCTGCAGGAGGTGTTGGAAATTTGCTTCTTGATCCTGCGATTTTCAGAGTATGTGACTTTGAGTGAGCAACAGAATCTCTCTGAAACTCTGCACCTTATCCAGGGGATAATAAGAACTTTCAGAGTTATCCTCAACATTTGGACGTCTCTTGACAAAGCACTTGACCCTCAGAAAATGCTTAATAAGCTGTGCCCATCCCTAGTTCTAGAGCCTGTGGACCTGTGTGCCAAGAGGAGGGGCATTCGGCCCCCCCGAGAAGCACCATGTCCAGCGGCACAACCGGCAGTCACACTGGGTCACCCCCCTTTTGTTTCTCTCCACAGCATTTTGCAGACTTTCCGATCTCACTGTGCTATTCTAGCTTCAGGCTGCCTCGCTGGTACATTAATAATGAATTATAATGCATTGCATTGGTCTAGCACTTTGCTATCTAGTTTACTAAGCACTTTTACCCACAATATGCCACTTGATTCTCATCACTGCCATGAGAATCCCTCCCTGCGGAGACGAGGAAGCTGAGGACAAGCAGAGGCGTGAGGAGGCAAACTCGGATGGCAGAGCAGAAGGCCTTGGCCTTCCCAGCTGCTCCTGCCATCCCCATCCCCAGCCTCGCCGGCCAGCAGGCCAGGGCTCTGGGACCCGTGGCCACAGTGTGCTTTTCTCCTCTTCTGTTAATATTTCTTGGACATTATGTGCCAGACACGGATCTATCTGCTCGTGATTTGAGCAACGTTCAAAAAGCACCCAGCGCCACTAAACAGTCTGCCCGCGGCCTTCACCAACGCCACTGTCGGGGAAGGCTAAGGCTGAGGAGCTGTGGCCGACACAGAAGTCCACAGGAGGGTGACAGGAGGGTGACAGGTGAGTGCAGCTAAGCGAGCTGGGTCAGGGGCTATTTGTCCGACGAGGGAAGTTGGAGAAAATAGTGGCACATCTCTGCCAAATTTCCCGGAACGTACATCATCCCATTGTTGTCGTGTAAGAGAATTTCTTAGAACATACATGGCAAATATGGGTAAAAGCCGTTTGGTATGCTCTTCTTGTTACATTTTTGAAGGTTTGAAGTTTTTCTAAAAAAAAAAAAACAAGGCACCCTGCAGACTTCGTGCACAAATACATCTCTCCAGAAACTAGTGTGGTGCTTGAAGGTCCATCTTAAAAATTTAATTATAGATGTCCATATAATATGGAGTTTTAAAGGTCATCTAATTAAATCTTCTATCTCCTATTAGCTCCTTCCTCTGTATGCATGGGCACAGGCAGGCAAGTTCACAGACTCATGCAGACCCACACGCAGAGCCACACGCAGAGCCACGCACACACAGAACTATACACACAGTCACACACACCCAGCGCCACACACATACAGAGCTACACACATAGAGCCACACACACAGAACCACATACACAGCCACATGCACACCCAGAACCACACGCACACAGCAGTCCCTACGTGCCCAGCACACACACATCTCCGGTGCTAAAAACCTCAAAGTAAAAACAAAAAAACTTTGCCTCTTTGGTCACCTCAAAACTTCCCATTTATTCTGTACTGAGTTGGTCGTGCCCCCCATCAGGCCCCCTGGTTTTGCTTTACATCATCATCCAGAAAACATCTCGTCCCTTTCCTACCCAAAGCCCTTAAATATATGGAAACCTTTGTGTTCCTAATCTCCTGCTTATACATTTCTTCTTCCATACGTACACACATTTTAGAGCCAAGTGCCCCTCTGAGTCTTCTGACAGGCTCCTGTCAAATCTCAGATTCTCCAGAAGAGAGAGCCAAGGGTTCACGTCTAAGGCTTTTGTTTCAAAATTTGGTTGTCCGTCCTCTCAGACAAGGGGATACAAACCAGCCCGGTTATGTCCTAAGAGTCAAATCGATGGGCCGAGTTTCTCTGTTGAGCGCCCTGCCTGCGCAGCACTAACTGAAGCCGCGAAAGACCCGTGCAGAGTGCACGCGGGGGCCCCGATTCCCGCTCCTCCAGGGGCGGGCCGCCGTCTGAGCGCCCCCCCTCCTCCCAGGACAGGGCCGCTCTCTTTAGAGTGCTCAGACAAGAAACAGCCCACGCCGAAACCGAGTCGCCTTATGTGAGAGGCCCCACGGGGAATTTCGGCAGACGCAGGGGCGTGGGCCAAGGGCTGTTAGGAGAAAGGCAGGGGTTCGGCGCCAGAGCCGGGCGCCGGTTCCGTCTGCTGCGGAGCGTGAGCTGTGAGAACTTGAAGAGGGCTCTCCGCCTCCCTGAGCTGTGGTGTCCCCGTCTGTCAACATGATACACTGCTGCACCCCCTCCGTGGCAGTCGCAAAAAGCAAGAGAAATAAACGCAAAACTACACGGCCCTTAGTAGGCACTCAGCAGTACTCATTGTTTATCCATGCGATCATCATTCCAGAAAGGTTATAATACTGCGCTCGGCAAAAGGTCTACTCTGTTTTCGGCTTTGTAAGAAATAAGCTAATTATAATAATAACATCAGTGAAATCACATCATAGTCAGTAATAGGAATTTAAAAATGTGTTGGGAAAACAACCCAAGCTCTGCTGGGCCAGAGCCAAGACAACCAGTCGACAAACTGTGGCCAACAGATGAGCTACTCCGCTGTTTAATACACTTAATAAAACAGTGCATCTTCCTGAAATTGCTGTCTTGCTAAACAGAAATATCCCAAGGGTTTAAACAGAAAAGATAAATGACTCTGTTAGTCTTACACAAGAACTGATGCAGTTATGAGAAGGAAGTATCTGGAAGCCCATCCAGGAGCAGGCGGAGGGGTGGGCAATGAGTGAGGGTTGAAGTCTGCTCACACGAGTTAAAAATTTGAAAAAACAGACTTTTGTTACATAAGGGAGAATTAATGCAGAAAACAGTTCTCCAGAAAACAGTCCGGCAAGCTGGGGAGCTTTCTTTCTAGCACTAACAAGATTCAGATGAAAAGGAAACTGTAAGGCCGACTAACTGTGAGCCCCGCGTTTTGATTCCCAGCTCAGAGCTCAGGGTGCCACCTGTTCACAGCCTTCTGCCGGGCTACACCTCACAGCTGGAGTGAATTTAGGTGCCAGTAAGCTACATCCCCAGGGGAAGGCTTTCTCTCTCACCGGTTTCAGAAGGCAGCACTACAAGTAACCACACAGGGAAGTCGGGTTTAGTTATGACAACGGCAATGTTCTTGTAGCGGCAAATAAGAACGATGGTTCTGTTACACGGACCTAACACCAGATCCACTGGAGCTAGAGAAAGGCTATAATAATGGCACGGGATGAGTTTAAATGCAAAGCAGAAACCCCATACGGATTTTCCCCACTAGACTAAAATCAATGATTTGCCAGATCTTTGATGTTTCAGCCTTCCTTAAGGGCTGCTGAGACTTGAAAGTCTATCCCCGCTGGAAGGAGCCAAACATCCCTCCATTTCAAGTGTATCATTTTGCAGGTGATTAAACGGAGAGCCACAAAAGCTATGCAGTCGCAAAAACCAAACCAAACTCTTGGTGTGCGTTTTATTCCTACTATACCTACCTCTCTTCTTCTAGAATGCCCGCCAGACCTAAGAATGACAAAACGTCTTGTTCAGAGAAGGGAGACTTTTATGAACTGCTCTCGTTTTTCAGTCAGCTCTAACGCGCTTTCTGGTTTTAACTCAAGCAGGAAAACGAATATGGGATGTGGCACTATTTCTAATGACCGCGAGAGGGCGCCAGCACCCCGTGCTAGGATCCTCTTCCAGTCTACCTGATAGGCCATACAGACTGTGTATATTTATTTTCAATGAGGTCAGGAGTATCAAGGTTGTAAAATAATATATTTTCACTAGTTTTCTCCCTACATCTCAGACATACCTTTTCTGAAGTCAATTATCTCCCCGAGACAATGTTCTCCCCACCCCCTTCCGCTTTGCGCTGCCTTTCAACACATCTGAGTCTGCCACCAACTGACTGAGAAATGAGGGTTGGGGGAGGCCAAAAGCAGCTTTTCTTCCCTGACTGGAGATATCAAATCCCTGTTTACCTGTTCTGGCATTTGGTTTTCAAAGGAAGTCTACAAACATAATGCCTCTGTCCTCCAGCCCCAGCTGGGAGCTCAGAGAGGGTGTAGTGATGCTGTTATGGGAGGTTCTGGGGCTCCGCTGGGGACCCCTGCACGAGCCCTTCCCATGCCGTTCCTCCAGCAAGGCTCCCGCCGAGCCCCGAGGAGCATTTCTGGGCAGGTCCCCACAGAGGAGACATATAGGGCCGTGGGCAGACAAACCCAAACGGTCTTGTGGATATCGGGAGGCTGGGTTAAAATGGAGGCTTTGTCCACAGCTGAGAGACCAGGATTGTGAGGGGGTAGGACCAAAGAACACGCATGATCATACTTACACGGACACGTGTAGTGGCGGAGCAGCTCTTGCAAAGTACGGCCTGAGCGCTGCCCTTAAGGAAGGCCAAATCTCCTGCGCAGAGGAGGCTGTGGGTCCCCCCTGTGTCGTCTCAGGACGGGCATCTTCACGGGTCAGTATCAGCGAGCCAGTTGGCCCTACCCGCGGGGTCAGGAGCTCTCAGCCAGCCCTGAGCGCCTGCTGTCCTGAGACTCACCTCAGCCACAGCAGGTGGACTGCCAGGAGCCCCCTGGAGGGGTCACCTTCTGGTCTCATCCCTGCCCTCACAATTCACCACCAGAAATTTCCGACCCCCTGGCCCTTCCCAGCCCATTTGTCCACCTAGATCTATTTCGATATGTTTAGGCTTCAGACAAATAACACAGCAGCTTCTTACCCCAAAGCATGGTGACCCTCTCGGTTCCAGGGGATACTTTTATCACAAAGCGTAATAAAGGGGGTTGGGAAAAAGAGATCAGATCAGACCATGGGTGTCTCAGTTCCATAAACCTCTCTTAAGCCCCTACTATAAGCCAGGAACATAAAAACCTAAGTAGGATCATGTCCCTTCCCTATCATGCTGGTAATCTACAGTGAAAGAAAATAAACGCCTACATTGCCATGCGGACTGGTGCCGTCCTAGGCCTGTGGGGACAAGGATCGGGGCTGGGGGGTGTGAACGGGGCTTGAAGGATGGGTGGAAAGTGGCCAGTCGGCAGAGAAGGAACAGGAGTCCCAGGAAGCCCGAACGACCCAAACAAAGACCTGTCACAGCCAGGGTCCTGGCACCCAAGGTCGGGGGGGATGCACGTAACCTGTCTGGGGTGGCCGGAGTAGCTTCTGCAGTTTCCCAGGGGTTGCAAAGTTTCGGGCGCTCAGCCCAAATTTGGCGCACCCTTGTCTTGTTAAGTAACCTCAGGGGTTCAAATATGTTTGAGTGCAGTCAGACCAGGTGTATTTACTTTAGCCCGTCACTACCTGTCGTCGCCTCACCCCAGGAAGGCTGTGCCCATTTACACCCCCTGCCTGGATCCTGAAGGCGTTGGGGACGCAGACTCTGCTTTCAGGCATCCCAGAAAGAGACCAGGGAAAGAGGAAGGGTGAGAAAAAGGGTGATGATCTAATGGGTGTCCAAATTTTTGGTGTCTCTGGGCCACACTGGAAGAAGAAGAGTTGTCTTGGGTCACACATTAAATACACTGCGACATATAATGCCCCCCTCCAAAAAAAATCTCATAATGTTTTAAGTAAATTTATGATTTTGTGTTAGGCTTCATTCATAGCCATCCTGGGCCAGATGTGGTCTGCAGGCCACAGGTTGGACACCCCTGGAAAGGAAGGAAGGTGGCAGTGAGAAAGGACTGAGTGAAGACTGAGAGAGGGACGATATCAGATGAGGAAGGGTGGGAGTGGGATGGGGAGACTCTGATAAGGGAAAGATGAAAGGGACAGGGCTGAGACACCGGGGGTCACTGGGCCTCCCGGGCTCTGAGCATTTAGCATCTAACTGCTTTACACTTATGCAACTTCTCACGGAGGGACCTGAGGCTGGAGCCGTGATCTCCAAAGTAAGCTTCTCCCATTCCCCTACCATATGACTCAGTCTTGTTCAGCAATGTGTAACGACCTGACACACCCCAAGTGGCTCAGTCACCCAACATCCCTATGTCTCCTCGAGGAAAAGCCGAAGGCCGAGTGGGTTGGGAAGGACAGGCGGAGAACAGGGAGCTGTTGCCCTCGGCAGCTGTGTCCATGTGAGGCAACCTCTCTGACCTTGCAGACCCATCCCTGTCGCAAAAGGCGGGATGAGTAACATTCCATTGAATGACATTTTCTTTCTCTGTTCTTTTTCTGTCCATGGACACTGAGTTTGTTCCCATATCTTGGCTATCGTGAATGGGGCAATGAGCATTACATGAGCATTAAGCTAAATGAAAGAAGCCAGACGCAGCAAGACAAACACCACGTGATCTCTCAGGGAGAACCTAAAGTGGTAGAACTCATAACAGCAGAATGGGGAAGAGGGGAGATTGGTCAGGGGTACAAAGTTTCAGCTATGCGGGATGAACAGCTCTGAGGAACTAATGTACAGCCAGTGACAGTAGTTAACTACAGTATTACAGCAGTCCCCAACCTTTTTGGCACCAGGTACCAGTTTTGTGGAAGACAATTATTCCATGGATGGGAGGTGGGGGAACAGGAGATGGGGTTCAGGTGGAACCTCAAGTGAAGCTTTGCTGGCCCCTGGCCCCAACCCTGCCCCGTTCCTAACAGGCCACAGACCAGTGCTGGTCCGGACCCGGGGGTTAGGAACCCCGGCCATATTGTATCCTTGCTAAGTGCAGCCCCTAAGAGAGTTGATTTTAAGTTTCTCACCACACACACACAAAAGAAAATGTTAACTCTGTGGAGCGATGAATCCATTACCGAGCTCGATTGTGGTGCTGATTTCACAGTGTACTCAGATAGCAATCACGTCACCATACTGTACACCTTAAGTGTACACAATTTTATTAGTGAATTACACTTCAATAAAGCATAAAAATCCCCAGCTCACTGAACCTCTGAAGCAACGAGAGGTGAGTGGGGTGGGAAGGGAAAGCGGACAAGGTGGACAGTCCTTTCCCAGCCTTGGCCTGAGCTGTTTGGGGCCTGGTGGAACCTCCTTTCCAGGTGGACAGCGAAAGAGCCGACAGGGGGCAGCCCAAACCCAGCTGAATGACCTCCCCACTGCGCCCCACCATGCGAAGGGAACTGAGGGCTGCAAAGTAACCAATGCAGGCATCTTTTTTCTTTTGCAAAAAAATAAAACTAAAAATAAAAAATAATAATAATAATAAATAAAAATTAAAGAAAAAAGATTTTAGCAGCAAGTTTTGTTTTTGTTCTTCTTCTTCTTTTTTTTTTTTTTTTTTTTTTTGGTCTATTTGGTTCAATCTGCTTAAAGCCCAAGAGCCCAGTTTTTGCCCTAAGGGAAGACGCTGGGCGAAGGCTGCCCATTATCTGAGAATGATGCTGCCCAATGTGATCGCTTAATAGGGAATACATTTTAATAGCCTACAAATGAGAAGTCAGAGACAATTAAAATTCATTCCCAATTAATTGTTTCTTTCTTCTTTTATTAGGAAGAGTTGCCAGTCAGTTAACAACAAAGCCTTAAGAACAAAATCAGCCAGCAGCCCCAACTTCCATCACAGGCCACCTGGTAGGAGGCTTTGCGGGTTTCAGCCTCTTTAGCTCCAACTCCTCTCCCTTCGGCAATGGCTTCTCCCGCCCCTCTGGGGGCGCGGGAGAGCTAACGTCTTTAGCAGTCAAGGAACCTCTGAGCTCTGAGCCATGAAGTCACAGACAAGTTTATTACCAGGATGCCGCCGAGTACTTTTTTTATAGTTTTTAATTCTGGTTTATTTACTCTCTGGAGTAATGGCCTCAGCAACCACATTTATACTGATTCAGCCTTCTCTATTTTTGTTCTGCGAGAAGTCCTGCTCCCTCTCCTGGCCTTCCCTTCTGGGTTTCTACCAAAATTCCAGGTGACAGGAAACAGCCTGACAGGACAGAGCCTGGGAGTCTGGGCCAGGAGGTTTAGGCTCTCACTGCCCTCTGCAGACGTTGGCAGGCGCTGAGCCCCTCCGGTATCCCACCTCCCTCATCTGCACAGTGGAACCACCTTCAATAACCCATGTCCCCGCCAGCTCTACAACCTTAACACTACGTTAAATACATATGCTCATATATGCCTGGCATCCCCTGAGCCCTTAGTAGGTGCCAAGCACCTTCCACGCTCAACCTGATGTAATTCTCACAAAGGACCCTCTTAAAAGTACCTCCACCATCACCGGGTCTCTGAGGAAGAACCAGGTTAAGTCGCTTTCCCAAACACGCAGAGCCAGGATCCGAACTTTGCTGACTCCAAAGCCTGACTCCCTAGCCTGCTACTTCCTCCTCCTCTGTAGTTTTTATTCCTGAGCCTCTTTTTAGGATGCTTGGGTTCTGTGCAAACAAACTTTGACCTTTCCCCCTCTTTTGTCAATGGAGAGAATGTTTCCGTTGAACTCCTCCCTCACCTGGGTCTTCCGGACCCAGAGTCTGTGGCTCTGAATGACCTAGCTGGGGACGCAAGGAGGCCGCGAATCGCTGGAAGGCTGGGGCAGGGACTCAGTGCCTTCCTCCCCGGGACATAGCCCGGGGCAGGAGTTCAGTCACCTTCCTGGGAGTTAGGGGATAGGTCCCCTTAAGAAAGCGGTGGCACTGGCTCCTACTGCTACCCCTACGGAGTCTCCCCTGGGGCTTAGAGCTCTCACTGAGCCTTTACTTTATTATTTTTATTGTTGTTTGAAATGCCTTGTAATAACTGGGATAGATTTCTTAGGAAGCCAAATAATGGGATGCATTTCCACCCTGGCTTTATAATTAATGTTTGCATCATTTATCTTTCGTGGAAAGATTATTCTGACTAACGAGGTTCTGGGCCACTAATTCATTACACTGCCTTGTCACTTCCTGCTCCTTCTTATTACCCAGAAATAGACTCATTAGTCAGAGTTCAATGACAGGGAGAAATTGTGTTCATTAATTTAATTCCCTCACTCACTTCTGGGCCCCACATTGGCCCAAAATTGGGAATTAGAAGGGGAAAAATTTAGTTGTCGTAAGCCTTTGCTTCTCCCTCATGATGCCTTCTAGCTAAGTCCTGTTCAGCCAGGCACCGCCCTTTCTCCACTCAAAGCTGAGCAGTAGGCGAAGGAACACAGCCCAGGGATTTAGGCATTTGTAATATAATCAAGTTTGTTTTTGTTTTTGTTTGCTTGTTTCTTTGAACCTTGACTGTCAATCAGTGTCACTACCTTGGGAATTCATAGGCATCCCTGACTGTAGGTCAGTCGATGCTGTGGGAGGAGTATGTGTGTGTATATAAATATATATGTCCCCCTAGACTCTCTCCCAAGTCCTCACAACAAGAACACAAAGTGAGATGATACAGAGCTAGAGCCCAGGCACTGGAGTCCGATAGACATGAGTATGAATGCTGCCTCTTCACATGTGAGCTGTGTGTGTCTTTCCCCAAGATGCTTCATCTCTCTGGACTGCAGTTTCTTATCCACAAAACAGGAAGGACTATAGTATTGTGAGGATCAAACTATTCAAGGTGCCAGAAGTGGTTCACACAGTGTGCTACAACTATGAGCACTGGGAAGATGGTCACACTTGGGGTTGAAGTAATCAAAGATCACGCAGCGAGAAGGGGGAATGTGTCCAAGGCAGGGGCCCCTAAACCTGGCTGAGTGTGGAAACACCTGAGGGTGCCCAGACCCACCCAGACTGTTGAGTAGAAATCCCTGGTCAATGCATCATTGGTTTTGTTTTGTGGTTTTTTGTTTGTTTGTTTGCTTGTTTTTTGGTATATTTTATTGAGTATGCTATTACAGTTGTCCCATAAAAGCTCCCCCAGTGGTTCTAAGGGGAGGTTGGGGTTAAGAGCTACTCAGCCGCTAGAGGTCTGTGCTGAGCACTTTGGACTTGGATCAATCGTAGAGGGTAACCTAGCTGTGTCCTTTCTGAAAGGACTGCCCAGAGGGGCTCCCCTGCTGGTCCATCCCTGTTCTGGGAAGGAGCCCACAGCTACAGGACAGGGAAATTTCCCTGGGCCCCTGCGAGCAGGGTTAGTCCCTATACTGTCCCATGTCCGGGGCAGGGCATGGAGACCAAAAGTAGCTCCCAGGTCCTGCCCAGGTGGCTCAGCTGGCTGGAACATTGTCCTGTACACCACATGGCTGCAGGTTCAGTTCCCAGTCAGGACACATACCTAGGTTGTGGGTTTGATCCCCATCAGGGTGTGTACAGGAGGCAACCTATTGATGTTTCTCACATCTCTCCCTCTTCCTCTCTCTAACATCAATAAAAGCATACCCTCCCTTTTAATCATCACATGTGAGGATTAAAAATAAAGTAGCTCCAGGGCCTGCTGTCATGGGGCTGCCATTCCACTGGGGAGCTGGGACAAAATCAGCAGTGAGTGCTTAGATGCAACTCAAAAGAAAGACATTGAGGGGGAAGGGCTCATGCAGGGTCGCGGCCCAGCTGAGGGACCAGGGATGTTTCCTGAGGAAGTTTCTTTGATTGAGTTATAAAGAAAGCTTCTTGAGTCATGCAGGTGAAGAAAGAGTACGGGTGATTTTCAGGCAGAAGGACCAAAGACCAGTGCAAAGACCACGTGGCTGAAGTGAGGAGAATACAGGAGAGAGAGGAGCCGGCGACCAGCAGAGATCAGAACTCGCAGAGCCTTGTGGGTCTGGTTGAGTATCTGGGTCTGTCTCTTTAAGGGAAAAATGAAAGTCACCAAAGAAGGAATTTTATGTAGGACAAAGAGGTGGATGGCAAGATGGAAGAACTCAACCCTCAAGCCCACTTACTTCCTAGTACCTGGGTCCTGAGAGCCCAGGAGTTGGCATGATGTGAAGGAGCAGCCAAAGCCCCCTCCCCCCAGCCGAAGACCTTGGCACAACCCTTTATGGAAAATCAGTGTGGTCCCCCAGCATGGTCACCAACGGGTGGGTTATATCGCTCAGATACGCTGCAGCAGAAGAACTCGGAGAACCTGGGCTCTAGGTCTTTACACACCAGGAAACGGATCAGTAGCTCAGGCTCCAGAAATGTTGATAGCAGTAGCCTCTGGAAGGTCACGTCCTTCAGCGTGTTCAGTTGATCGGTGGGAATTCTGGTATGGCCATCACTGGTCTGTGTAGCTCTGTGAGGCTGGCACCAGGAGTCTGGCTGTCTGATGGGCTGATTCTGTCTGTAGGCCCAAGAGGCTGAAGACAGTGTCCTTGAGGAGCACAAAATGGGTGTAAGTCAACCAGGTCTTCTCGGTTTCAGCCAGCTTCTGCCTGAAGTCAGAGCCTTCTCACCTGAGGATGTCAGAATTGTGTGTTCACTGAGTACGTGTCTTCTCTGAATGTTCCGTGAGATATCCATTCTTTTGAAAGGGGTGTGCCGTAGGCGAGGTTCCGTGTCCAAGGAGACCACGGCATTGGCAGCATTGTTTCCTCTCTCCCATTTCAATGTCTTGTGTGTTTGTGGTGCGTTATATGTTCATGGCCAATAATCTCATCCTCAGTGACATAAGTCACGGCAAGTGAATAATCCTTAGAGTCTGGCCGCAGTTGTTTGCAGCTAAGTTTCATTTCAGTAGAGGACCACCTGGACACAGTGAGGGAGAAGGAAGGGCCAGGGAAGGCGGTGCGGACCTTCCGGTGAGCGATGACCCAGCACCGCGCTTCTCCCCAAGCGGGAAGCATGAGGACTGGAAAGGCCAGGAACCTTCACGCATATCTTCGCCTGCCGGTGGTTGAACGCCAGTCCCAGGCAGAGTCCTGAGGGCAGACTGACCGTGTTCAATTACCAGGAGTAAAGAAGTCCAGGTTAAATGAGGTTTCTTGGGTATATATTTAGCATAATGCTTGGAACACACTAAAAAAAAAAAAAATCACAACATTTTATTTACAGTTAATTTTTATTTGTCACTATTAAAAGTTAGAGACCTTGACACTGAGCACCGATTCTTACAATACTTGTTATTCTTTATCTCAATTAATTCTCAAAAGAGCCCACTGGACAGATAAGAAAGTGAGGGTCACAACGGCAACTTGCCAGAGGTCAAGGAGAATCTGGCAAAGAGATCTGACTGGCACATCCCCTCCCCATGTCCATGGGGCCTCGGCATCCTCCTGATGGCCAAGCGGAGTCTCGATGAACTGACCGATGCCGTGACTGCGTCCGCCGGCTTGTCCTGCTGTAATAAAGCACCGCAGACTGGAGGGTTTGAACAATTCATTTCCTCGGAGTCCCGGAGGCTAGAAGTCCAAGCTCACGGTGTGCACAGCGCCGATTTCATTCTGAAGCCTCCCTCCTTGGGATGTAGATGGTTGTGTTCCCCGTGTCCTCACATGGTCTTCTGTGTCCTAATCTCCTCTTTTTATAGGGACACCAGTCAGATTGGAGGAAGAGGAGGGTCCACCCATGTAACCTAGTTTTACTTTAATTACCCCTTAGGGGCCCCATTTTCAAATGCAGTTACGTCCTGAGCAACGGGGGGCTAGGACTTCCACGTACACATGTTGGAGGGGATACAAGTCAGCCCCATAACAGCGACCAAATGGTTGAGATAGAGCCCTTTATCCTTGGCTTGCCATGGGATCTACGCTTGGCTTTTCACATCAGTGTAATCACTGCATGCCCAAAATAGTTTTCATCCGGCAGCACGAAAAAGGCTTTTCTTCTGAATAGTTGGGCAAATGTCAAGATTAAGGTAACTCACTCCAGAAATGAGGTGTGGAAAGGGTGAGTGAGACAAAGCAGCCCTCTCCAGGTGTCAGTCTTTCCAGAGATCCTTTGTCATTTCCCCGAGGGATGGGGGGAAAGTGTGAACGCCACTGCAGACACAGCGGCACTTAGCGAGCACTTTTCCTGACTGTACGTGGCGCATCTGTCTGTGCCTGGTGTGCAGATAGCAGTCACATGGGCTCTGTCCTCAGTGCCACATAAATGCACGAAAAGCTCTAAGTCGGTCATACCAGCTCAGAGGCTGTGTTGAGTGAACCTAGTCCCTCTGTTAATCTTCTCTTCTTTCTGTCTGCCATTAGTGGATACTGACCAGAGTAAAATGGCAGGTTTTTAACTATTGCTGGAGCAACAAAATGTTGGAATCCCAAAGAATGATGTCAGAGCAGTTTTCACCTTCCCACTAACTGCATTCTGTAACCTCTGGCCTTTGGGGATAATGAACTACATCTCAAATATGCTTGGTTCATTTTGTTCTACTAAAGTGATCAAATTAACATATAGGAAAAGGAGACGCCTGTGTATCTGTTTGGTACCTGGCAGCTGGAGAGAGGGGGAGTTTGAGTTCCTGGGGCCCACACGGTTCTGAGTGATTGGCAGGCTAATTTTGCTCTCCACTCAGCCTGGTATTGAAAGGAAGTGAAGACTCAGAAAGCTGCCAAGAACTGTTCCTTGCTTTTGGCAAAAATTCTAGACCTCGTGAGGAAAATCAAGAACTAGGCTTAGAGATTTGTGGAGCCAGAGAGAAAGGAAGTTTTTCAGGTAATGGTAATAAGTGCATTTTGTTAGAACATCCTTTCCTAGGTATTATTCTCCTATTAAACTTATGAAATAGTATTATACTTCCTAAGCCTTTGTCATGATGTAAGAAGCTCAGGGAATTAAATAAATTACCTAACACTGTGAGTTAAGGACAGATGCAGACCTCAAACCCAAGTTCAGCTAAGTTCGTGTCCAGTTCTTTTTCACCTGCCGGTTCTGGTCCCTCCCAAACCCTGTCCGGAGAGTGTCTGCAGAGTCAAGAGCTCAGCTGATCGAAACAGCTAGAGGGGTACAAGCCCAGTGCAGCTTACAGACTTTCCTTCCCTGTTCCCTTTGCTCCTACGGGGCAGTGTAGGTGGCGCAAGTGACATGCAAGCAGGTAACTCCATGGGTATTGAAGTAAAAGAGTTACAAGTTCAAATCTAGTATTCAAGATCTGATGACCTTGGATGAATTATCTCCTTTAGACTTGATTTCTTTGTACATATAAAGAGGGTGAGGTAACCAACGTGGTAGGATTGCTTTAAAAATAAAATATGTGTGAATGTGCATGTGTGTATTGTTTAACATGGTGTCTGAAACTCAGCAAAGGTTAGTTTTAAAGAGATGTAACAAAACGGTCCTTGCCCGAAATGTAGAAACATCAGCAGTCCCTAAAGCAGGCTTTGCAAGGGTGGCAGGAGGCTGGGCTTGGTGTGGATTGCTATACATCCTTGGTTTCAGTCTCTGCCACCTCACACTCACAGCCGCTTCCTGAAACCCCAAGATCCAGGCGCCCAAGAAGCACAGATTCCATCAGACGCCCTGGCCTCCTTCCAGGGCAGAACTGGTGAGAAAAGACAAAGGGTCACAGAAGGCCACAGAACCCGAAGTGGAGAGGAAAACAGAGAGAGGTTGATCAATGCTGGAGCCCACATGATTAACGACTCCACCCGGGGCGCTGGGGCTGGGGAAGGAGCCAGATCGATGCGTTCCACAGCAAATGAAGAACCTGGTGAAGTTAAACCCAGTGCCCGGCGCAACGCTGGTAAGTGACGGGCACATGAAAGAGAACACACACATATGTCGGAAAGAACAGCAAGAGGGCAGATCGGATTCTGGAAACGGTCTTTGCTTTTTTGTCACCTTTTAAAGGCAAAATCACAGCTTTGTGCGTTTACATTTAAAAATATGCATTTGTGTGTGTGAGTGCATGGGAGTCTTGGCGTGCTTTGCAATGCAAGCGTGTCTAAGTGCTACTCACTTGCCCTCTGATTCCACAGGGTGCAGTGATCCGGGGGAAGGTGTTGTTTACAAGGGAGGTGCAAATAGAATTTTATTCTCATACTTCTGAGAAAAGAACCATAGCACACTAAAACTATTCAAATAGGTCTCATGTACTCATATACTCTGGACATTTTTCTTATAGAATTCACATATACTCTATTACCCCCTTATTAACAGGAAATTTTAAGGTGCTGACTTCATGCAGTGCAATGCTGCTTGCCTCTAATCTTGCACAGTAAGCTATGGTGCCCAAAGTTGAAGTCTGGGAGGGCCTGCTGGCCCTTCCCTGCTGTCCCCAAGCCAGTTCTTGCCATCTGCATAAAAAGCAAAGAAGACCTTGGACAAATTATCTCTTTAAGACTTGATTTCTTTGTCAAGGAAGACAAGGAAGAAATTGTCACAGTCCTAATTCTGTTGATAAACCCCCCGCCTCGCCGCCCCCCAGCAAAAGATGAATTTTCCAAGCTAGTCAATGATTCACTCAACCTTGATCTAAAGGTAGCAAACAGAACTCTGCTTTTGTGACAAAGCGGGTACGGAAAGCCTTATGGCACAGAGCCCTACTTTTTATTGCTTCATTGGGGGTAAGGGTCTAGGATTGCTTATCAGTTGCAGATTTTCTTACTTTCCAAGCAGGTTAGGGGTGTGCAGAGCATTCTCTTGGACTGGCATCCAGAGAGATGGCAGCTCAGTTGTCCCCTTTATGGAGGGCGATGCTGAGAAGCATTCCCAGGCCTGTCTACAGCCATGGAAATGCAACCTGAGCTGCCGTGTATTCAGTGGAAATATAACAACAGACCACAAGATTGGGATCGGACATCATGAAAAGAGATGTTTTGTGATTTTTCCATGTACAACAAAACTTTATCTCAGAGGAGAGAGCTGCATTTTGAGCTTTCTTTTTTCCTTTCTTTTCCTCCTCTTTGTTGAAATTGAGAAAAAGAGAATGTAAAGAACATGGGTGGATCTGAGTTTTAGAAACAAAATTAAACACCTTTCATGACAAACTCTGGTATTTTCACCTGTTTCTAGGATTTCTCTTTTTTTAAAAAATTAAGATTTATTTATTTATTTATTTATGTATTTTTAGCGAGAGAGGAAGGGAGGGAGAAAGAGGGAGAGAAACATCAACATGTGGTTGCCTCTCTTGTGCCTCCTACGGTGGGGACCCAGCCCACAACCCAGGCATGTGCCCTGACTGGGAATCAAACCGGAGGCCCTTTGGTTCATAGACCAGCACTCAATCCACTGAGCCACAGCAGCCAACGCTAGACTTTCTCATATCTATAGCTTTGCCTCGTCTGTGTGGACGGGGTGTTCTTCTCCGAGTCCTCAGGCATAGATGGGAGTCCTCTCCATCTTGTGGCCCTTCCTACCAACCCAGTCTGAATCGATTCCGTTTATATCCCTCAGTTGGACATTAGGTGGGACTGCACATTTTCAATATTTTTATTGAATTGAGTTTTATGTCCCTAGCCTAGGTTTATAGGCTATTAAATACAATGTTTTACATTTCTTTCTCTCAAAGAAATCAACAAGTACATTTGGGCAGAGCCATCAGTCCATTATTTCAGTGGATTGTTCAGAAGTTACAGAAAAAAAAAAAAAGCACTTCCTTTTTAATCTTGGGGGAGAGCCATTGAATTTCAGAACAGCGGAAACCCCAGACTAGCCTTTTTGAAGTTCAAAATGCCCTCCTTGAATGACCAAGAAGGGGTAAGGTGATTATACTGACAAATCCACCTCTAGAAAGCCACTTCCCTTCCTGTACTTTTGCCTCAGTGACCAGGCAGGAATAGAAAAACACACCCACAATAATTACACAGATCTTAAAGTTAAGTAAATGATTCTTAGTGTACCAGAAGATCTCAGTGTTGCCACAAATTTCCTCTGTGTCCAGAAATTTCTGTACCACTCTCAGTTCCACCGTGACAAGAAACGTTCACTGAGCACATGCCCAGTTTTCACCCTTGGCATGTTTTAACTCTGCCTCTCCAACCGGAAACATGTTTTCCCTACTTTCTCTACCACAAACCACAGGGGAAAGGGGGGTGAAGTCAGTGGGCATCTACCTGTGCTGCCCCTCGACTGTCACCTCTTCCCACCTTCCCCATTTCTTTCTCCACTCATTTTTTTTTCCACTTTAAAAACATCGAACTTTGCCTTGGGGGTGAGCAGAATGAAATGTCACTTACCTATAGAAAGAGAGACAGAAGAAAAAGCCATGCATCACATTACATACAAATTCTTTGAAATCAAGGCCAGCCTTTGACTTTGAAATGGTAACAATTGGTGAGTTTTATTTTATCATCCTACCTTTCTGTATTTAACGAAATTCGAGATTGGGCGAGATGCTTATCCGTGGGACCCAACCTCCCTTCATGAACTTTCCTTTTGCTTTATCTACACATGCTGTCCATCTTCCCAGCCCTTACCCCTCACCCTCTGCTCCCTCCCTTTAGTCAGGAAAGGGCAGGATGGAATGAGGGGAGACACAGAGACCACAGACACCAAGGGGGGACCTCCACCGTGGGTACTGGAATGGGAGGTGCATGGAACCTCTTTCCTCACAGGTTGGGGCTCCGGGGCGGGGCGCGGGGTCAGTGCTGG
Organism: Mormoops blainvillei; assembly: GCA_004026545.1. NCBI lineage: Eukaryota > Metazoa > Chordata > Mammalia > Chiroptera > Mormoopidae > Mormoops > Mormoops blainvillei. The sequence continues at coordinate 107,690 of PVJD01003020.1, read as the reverse complement.
CTGATGCCTACTCCAGAGGAAGACCACAGTTTCCCTTTCATCGAAGGTTCTGGAACCTTCTCTCTCCCTTACCCACCTTCCCCTCAATTCCTTCTGGTGGGGTTGAATTTACTCAAAATCTCTATCCTCCTCTTTGTCACACAGCATCCATACTTTCACCTGAGTGCCACTGTTCAGATCTGCTTCTACAGAAATTGCTCATTATCACAGCCCCGGAAGGCCAGCCGTGACCTGCATGGATAATATTCCCCGGCCTCCCAGTCAAGCTGGTCCTCACCCGCCGCAGCCACAGGGGAGCCAGGCTCTGCTCTCTCTGCCTTCAGAGCAGCCCCTCACCACACCAAAGGCTGAGTCCCCGAACATGCTCAATATTTTAAAATTGATTTCAGGGGCCGGTCAATATCTTTTTCTTATTATGCCTGAATAACTCAGTTCTTTTTAAGTCTTTTCTTAGAGATTGTAGTTTTCTGGCTTTTTCTCCTCCGATTTTCTCTGGGAACCTTGATGGATGACATCCAGGGCTGAAAATTGAATCCAAAAGCCACCGTGTGTCCCTGGTTTGACCATCCCCCAAAGAGTTTTCCCCTCAAGATGCTCTGCCAAAGATGGAAGCAGGGACAAACGTCTTCAGGGAATGGTGCAGCCCTCTTCCGCTCGTGCCCACATTAGTGTAGTAAAGACTCAGAGAAGGTCCTCGGTGAAGAGCCACGCGTAAGCCTTTTAAAAATTATTTGACTCAGAAACTTAATTTTCTACACACAAATTAAAACACCCTTCTCTACTTCAGAAGGGTGGCTGTTTCCTGTTGTTGATTTATGGGCATTGCCCTAAGAATAACTGATCCAGCAGCATCGCAGTCTGTGGCCACAGCCGCCTGAGAGCACCGCCCCCTTGCAGCACGCCCGGTGGGAAGGACGGCCCAGGACGCAGCATCCTGGGCCCCAGCTGGACTCCACCCTCAACTGCTGTGAGAAGTCTACCAGCTTGCTCCCCCCAGGCCCATCATCAGTGAGAAGGGGGATTTCTTCACTCTGCATACTCCATCAGGATGCTGCCAGTCCGCAATGATACTATACATGTGCTTTGCAAACTGCGTAAACACACAGTTGCAAGGGCTTGGCGATCAGGATTGTTGTCCTTGGGCTGTTCTAATGGGAAAAGACAGAGAACCTGGGGCCTCAGCTGCCCTGGGACCTGGGGAAGAATGGGGGGCCTTTATTCTCCAGTGCTGAGAAGTCAGGAGCCAGCGTGCCTTACCCACTCCGGAGCCTGAGGGAGGAAATTAATCTCATAGGTCTTCTTGCATCTTTCAGATCTATGCCTATGAGTTCCCCTCTGTAGTACAGGAATATTTCTCAGTGTTTACGCCTTTCAAAGCTTGTGGTCCTGTTCCTTTTCCGCTCTACAGCTTTGCAGCTGGGCAGGTTGCCCCGCAGACCACAAGGAGAGAGGGTTGCTGAGTTGGATCTGAGGAGAGGAAGCCATGCCCTGCCTGCCTCTGTCATTTCTCTTAACTAAGGACGAACAGGTGTTAAAATAATGATGTGCCAACGTAGGTGCATGGACAGCAGCTCTGCGCACCCTGGTGGGAATGTTGATATTAGGGGAGGCTGATCTTGTGGGCGTGGGGAGCAGGGGGCGTATGGTCCATCTTTGTATTTGCTGCTCAGTTTTGCTGGGACCTAAAACTGCTCTAAAAATAAAGATTATTGATTTAAAAAGTCATGCTCATTAAGTTTTCATTTATTCAAGAAAATATTCTCGATCTCATTCTGTATGCAAGGCCCAGAATTATTTCCTGCAGAAGAGGAGAATTCTGGGCGAGGACTGTATTTCTGCCTACTGCTGTCCCAAAGCTAGCCCTCACGATGCTGTCGGGCCACGTGGAAAGAATGGAAGGAAACAGGACTGACACCCGGGGAAAGCTCGAAAACTTCATGGGAAGAGAGGAATAAAACACATTCGGGAAATGCTCAGGAAACCGTTAAGGGCTGTTCCCGGCTTATCTCCCTGCCCCGCTGCCTCTTGGGGAATCATATCTAAAAAACGTCAGCCCACCTGACGGGCGCCTCCCAGCTCACCTGAGAAGGCTCTACTTTTGCCTCTGTGGGCAGCTGCTGCAGTGGCTTTTAGCATTTCTTCATTTTACCGCTTATGAGAGTCCATTGTTTCTACTCTGCTGTTACCTTTTGACTTTGCAAAGTTGGCAACACCTAGCCCGGGTTTTACTGAAAAAATGAGTATTAAGAAAAATCAGTTTTCAGACCTTTTTGAATCCGGAGTTTCAGATTAGGGATTGCGGCTCTCTACCCAGCAGATGCTGTGGCAACCCTGGGGCCACACAGGAGAAAGACAGGACCCTGCCTTCTTACAGCCTCGAGGGAAAACAGGCGGGGAGAGGCCTCGACAGCGCTGAGGTGGCAGGCCAGGCACAGGGTGCTGAAAGGACGGAGCACCCATGCGTTTCCCGTGGGTGCCGAGAATAGTACACAGAAAAAGGGACTGGGCTTCAGTGAAAGGCCATCAGGGGGCCCTTCGAAGAAGAGGCTGGTCCTTTCTGAGCTGCTCCCACTGCTGTGCTACATGGAAGCTTCGCCGACCGCCCTCCGGCCTCCATCCATCCTTGGTAGGGGCAAGCTCGCCTCCATTTCTGCCTCCTGGCATGGCTGGGCAGAGATTTTCTGTGATGGAATTGATGGAATTCCCCACCGACTGACCGGTCCCAGTTCTCAGGTGCTCGCCCTCCGGCCGGGCTCTGGACCTGGACATGAGCTACCTCGGCAGAGGGGCCGACGTGTTCCGTCCCCACACACGGCTCTGTGAGCCCAGTCCATCGCGATGACTTTTGTGGCTGCTTTTTACAGGACCATCATAAAACGGCAAGAGGCAACAGCTCAAACTGCTCAAAATGGCCTCAGCTGAAGAGCTTTCCCTTCACCAGATTCCCATCCCCCACCCTGACAGTGGGCACGAAGGACGACTCGGTGAACCCATTCAGTCCCATGGCTGGGGATGCTCCTCAGACGTTGGGAGCCAAGGATGCCTGACCACCGGGAGGCACATGAAGCAAAAAGGCTCCGGGCAAATTCAAAATATCCGCAGGGGACATGTCCCAGGATGCCGAGTCGATGCCCAAAACCACACGTAGTGCCCAACCCTATATATAGGATTTTTTTTCCTATACATAACACCTATGAGAGAATTTAATTTATAAATTATGCACAGTAAGGGATTAATAATAACTAATAACGGAGTAGAACAATTATAACAATATCCTCTATTAAAAATGATATAATTGTGGTCTCTCTCTCTCTCTCTCAAAACATCATATTGTAACACCCCTCAGTTGCGGTGAGTGGTTCGGTGTCCCTTGCTTAGGGGTCTCTTGCTGAAGTCTTTGTATAGGCTCAGTGCTTTCTGGTGCCGCCCAATTGGAACATGCTTTCTGGTCATGTCTTCCGCCCACAAACTTAACACCTTTCTATCTTTAAGCACTTACCGCACACTGGGGCCCTAACTTTTGCCATTTGAGGTGTGACAACAAGCCTGGCATGAGTTTCTTTTTCCTTCTTCACAATTTCATGGATTAAAAGAGTTGTTCTTACCCTAGGATTTAGCAACCTCAACATATGATGTTTTTATTTCTATTTTAAGTCCAGGACTTTCACTTTTCCCTTAAAGGAATCACTTTATAGTTTCTCTTTGGCACATCCGGATGGCCGGCATCAACACTGCCGCACTTTGGGGCCATTGCTGAGAATAAAAGGATGACGTGAACACAAGCACTGAGGTACCATGACAGTCCATCTGATAACCTCGGAGGCTCCTAAGTGACTAATGGGTGGGCAGACACTGGACACAGAGGGTGATGATTCACGTTCCAGGCAAGGATGGAGCAAGACATTGTGAGATTTCATCACTCAGAACAACGCACAATTTAAAATGTGTAAAGTGTTTATTTCGGGAGTTCATCATTTAAGATTTTTGGAGCGCGTTGACGGCAGGTAAGCACACCTGTGCGAAGTGAAACTACAGATAAGGGGGGCTACTCTATGCCAAGTGTAGTTCAAGTGCTTTCCACAGAAATGGGTCATCTTCCAGCAGAGGTGTTTATACCGACCGTGCACACTCCCTCCTAACTTGGGCCCGAGATTGCCTCTAGCCTCCAGCCCAGGCTGGCTCTTCTCAACCCTTCCCTTTGATGTCCCTTGGGCCTTTAATGGAAGAGACAGGATGAAAGGCAGGTGCTGGGATCCAGGGGTTCGGCAGCGACGCCCTCCCCTTGCTCTCACGTCCACACTCACCACGTTCCTCCTCAGTCCAAACCAGAAGTCTAAAATCTAGGAGCAGGAGCTCTGACCCCATTGTGCTGCTGTGCCCTTCAACAGCATCTGTGTGACAGGCCACATGTGATCCAGCCTTGCTGCCGTTCTCCTTAGCATCCCTGCGTCAACTCCCAGCTCTGTCCTTGCCTTTGGGAGGACGGGTCCTACAGACCTGCAGTCATTCTCTGGATCTGGAGGTGCTCTCTCACGACCCAAGCTAGACTGCCAGAAGGAAAAGCAATGAGATGTTTTGAGTCTATTTAAGTAGAGAGATGATGCGGCATCATCTAGATGTGCAGTATTTTTAGACAAGTGTTCTAAAAGGCAGTGAGATGGATTCAAAACCTCTTCCCCGGCCCGGCCCCCAAGGGGGAAGAGGGTGGTGTGGAAACTCTCACACATTTTTCCCAGGCAGGACATTGCTGAAACGCAAAAGCCACCTATGTTTCCTGCCTACAGCATCCCCGTGCTCTGGAGACAGGGGTGTGGTGTCACACTCTGTTGGTGGGAAGACCGTGGCCCAGAGAAACGTCAGCGGGAACCTAGTGAGTGCAGGGGGACTGATGGAGGGCCGGGGGAGAGCCGACAGCCAGCCCCGCATGTGCCCTCACATTCTTTCCTGGGCTGGGGCGGGGAGGTCTTCTCAGGAGGGAGGCAGCATGTCCACCGGTGGGAGGGGGCAGGTGCCAAAGTGGGCAATGGATTTGGCCCCAGCATTGCAGAAGGGGACCGTTTTCATGTTGCTCTGGCTCCCGCTGGGGACCAGAATTCCTCCAAATAATGCCTGCCCTTCCCTCATTGCTTCACACAGAGCTTGGCCAGGCAGACCGTTCTCATCTCCCCAGTAAGTATATGTATTGAGTCTCACAATTGGACACAGCGGTGTGTTAGACACCTAGGAGCTCTCAATTTTCCTTCCTCCCAGCCCCACTCTTCTTTTGCCACCACTCCTAGGTGGGAAATTGGAGGGGAAGCCGTCAGTAAAGGGGTCTGCAAGCAGGGGTGCAATCCAACCCACCCGCTGCACTAGCCAGTGGCTGAAGAACGGCCACCTGTGCCAACTCAGCTGCACCAGCGAATTCCCTGTGTTCCCAGGCAGCCCCGGGGACTGTCTCCGACCTCTCCTCGCCGCACACTCCCTGTTGATCTGAGATATCTCCAGAAAGCAGGGTGACGGAAGCCAGCTTAGATGCTGCTAATTAGTATCTTCTCCCTAGTGACTGGGCCAGTAGCAAAAAATTGCTAAGAGTTCCAGAAAACAAAAAGCAGAGCAGCCAAAGTTCTGAAGTAAAGTGAGGGTCTCGGGCCCCCCTCTTCCCCCAATGGCCGAGCTTTCAGACCGTTGCGTCAGTGGTGCTCCACTCCGACTGCATGTTAGAATCGCCGAGCAGTTTTGGTAAGTCCCCATACCCAAGCCACCTTCCAGTTTAATCAAAACAGAACCTCTGGGAGTGAGACCCAGGCATCATTGTTTTTAATTAATTAATTTATTTATATATTTCTCTTTCTCTTTCTGTTTTTACATATTTTTTAAATCCTCATCCCAGGATATGCTTATTGATTAGAAGCGAGAGGAGGGGAGAGTGAGAGAGAAACATGGATGTGAGAGAAAAACATTGGTCAGTTGCCTCCCATATGCACCCTGACTGGGGATAGAACCTCTAACCTTTTGGTGCACGGGACCCTTCTCCAACCAACTGAGCCACCTGACCAGAGCCCAGGCATCGTTGTTTTTAAAAACAGTATATATTTTTTTACATATGACTCCAACGATTCCAACATGCGGCCGAATTTAATAACCAGGCTCAGGCATGTGTCAGGGCCCCCAGAGGGCTTGTTAAAACCCTGGCTACTGATCTCTAGCCCCTGTTTCTGATTAAGGAGGTTTGAGGGGTGGCCTGAGAATCTGTATTTCTGAGAGACGGATGCTGGTGGGGAGCCAGACTTTGAGAAACACTGTATTAGATCAGACCCTCGGTCTCTTTGAAAGGAAAAATGGGCTGGAAGAGTTCTTCCCCATCACAACTTCAGTTCTTGGGGCTGCAAGGTCCCCACACATCCTAATAGGCTTACCTAGAACAGATAGATATGGGACACTGGCCCCCATCATGGGAAAGCAGGTCCTGGCTTTTCCTTATCGTGTGGGGGTTAGGCTTCGAAAGAAAACTTTCTGTCGAAAGGGCTTCCACAGCCGAAAGACAATGAGGCAAGCATTTCCCTGCTGCAAGAGGGGTGAACTTTGTTCCTATGAAGAGGAACCCTGTGATCACAGCCTATTACTTCCTGATGACAGGAAAGACGTCTTACAACACTATCACCTGGGACAGCTGCGGGCACCAGGAGGCGGGTGTCCTGTGTCTGCTGAGTCAGTCAAGGAATGGACTACCCATGGGACGGGCAGGAAAGCCAAGAGACTGTCACGTTGCTTTCTGGTAGAGAGGAAGGCATGTGCTTAATCAATGAGTATTTAACAAATACCCTCTGTGAGCACCCAATCCACCTTTTTGATAAGTCTGGAGGCTATAATAACCTCAGACAGGGCTTTTAGTTGTTTGGATTTTGTAGTTCACAGCCGCCTTTCAGCAACATTTTATCACCGAAGCACCTATTTTTTAATCACTTTTTATTTTAAATTACAGCTGACGTAAATTATTATGTTAGTTTCAGGTGTACGACCCAGTGCTTAGACGCTAGGTAACTTACTAAGTGATCATCCCGATAGATCTCGCACCCATCTGACACCATACGCAGTGGTAAGGCGACTGTTGACTGCATGCCCCATGATATGGTTTACACCCCCATGACTCTTCAGTAACGACCACTTTGAACTTCTTAATCCTATCACCAATACACCTTGACCTTCGCACAATCCACTCCCCAGGGAAGGCCGAGGAGGCAGAACCCTCGGGGTGGGGGGTGTTGAACGTTGTGCCCACCTGTGTTCTCATACCGGAAGCTGCTTCAGGACCCCAGCCTTGTGGGTTCCTTTTGCCCTCGGCCCAGGACATTCCGGCAACAGCAGAGGGCAGAACCTACGTTTCCACCTTGCTAAGCATCTCCCATTTTCCACCGCTGAGGACTGCAGACAGCTGAGCGGGGCTGTGTGCTGATCGCACGCACTTGTTTTCCACCTTCTCCGAGACTGCCCTGCTCTGGGCCGGCGCATGCCCCCGGCACAGGGGCAGACAGGTCCCCGCTGCCCTCCCTCCACCGAGCCACACTGCGCAAGGGAGAGAAAGAGCCCAGGGCACTGCCTGCTCCCTCTCCCTCTGTGCTTGTTCATATTGCAAAACACAGAGGCCCCACTGAGACTGTTGATCACATCCGAAGCAAAGGCAGGTTTTGAAATTCATCAGAGATTTCTCCCACAGCTGCTGCCAGCCAGGCCGGAGCCTTGCCCTCTGCCAGGGCCCACTGGCTGCTGCCAGTCCTCTGCTGGGAGCTGGGGGAACGATGAAGTTGTCTGTTTTTGAGGCTAAGAGAGACGGAGTGAAAGGAGATATGTGAGACGGACGGAATAAAGGAGGAAAAAAAGGAACACGTTCAGAACAAAAATCCACAAAAGGGAAGAATTTAAAAGGGAGACTGTCAAGGTCCCTTTCCTTTCTTCTTTCTCCTTCTTCTGAAGCCAGTTCTGTGGTCCATGAAGTATGCATCAGTGGGGACCCGGTGACCAAGGCCTGATTAATCCACAGCCTGCGGTGAGTCCCCACAGAGGCTCCGCGTGTAAGCTGGTGGCTGTAATAACGCGATAGCCTATGATCTATGGATTTTATGGGGATTTTTAGGAGATTGGTAATAAGTTTGCTCCAGTAAACAGTCTGGCAGAGCAATAAAAAATGAAGGCAGTTGCACAGGTTGCATTTCAAGTGGCTTTCTGAAGGAGGAATGACTGCCACCAGCTGCCACGTGTCCCGATGCTTACTTCCTCCTCCAGGGTCTGAAGCTGCTGGGTTTGCTGAGACTCCTGCCCCACTGCAGGCAGGAGCGAACGCACTGTGGGGCGCAGCTTCACAGGTTTGCTCATTCATTAGTGAGAGAGTAGGGTGGTTTCCTCCTCCGCCCTGCAGGCCACCGAGCAGCCAGGGGAGGGTGTGCTCGACCGAGCCATGCTCCAGAGCATCTAGCTCCAGGATCCTGGCGCCATGGAAGAAAAGGATGGACACCCTCCCTAACCCACTCTGGCTCTTTCTAGATTTAAGGTGGGTCGACTGCTGTCTTGCCCCAGGTGGAGCTGCTGCATACCGGGTAACACCACCAAGGAGCACTCTTCCAAAACAGTCAACAGCCGGTGTGGGTCGAGCACTCAGGAAGGTGAGCCACCAACTGTGCCGACTTGAGTCTGCGCCCCATGCAAGGGGGCTGATGAGACTGAGCGCCGTCTCGATAGTCTTGGGCTTAGGACCTCTGGAAATCCGAGTGTTATCAGGATCCCTACCTTCCCAGTCAATGCAGCTGGCTGCCAAGCAAGGCTCACAGAGACCACTGTGCGTTATCTCAAGCCTTTTTCCATTGGAGAAACATCATGATAAGTGCCTCTTTACGTGCTGTGCAACGCAAAATGACCTCGCATGTGCGCTGCTTAGTGTCACTTGTGATATGAGGCGTCACGAGGTCAGTGGGAACCGCGAGGTTCCCATTTTACAAAAGAGGACTCTGATGTTTGGGAGGTCGTTGTCTACCCAAGGTCACAAGGGGTGAACTCCGAGGTGGAGAACTAGTGGCAGACGCCTGTTCCTGGTCCCGCCCACGTCCTGAGGATTCTGATGGAAGCAGGTCCGCTTCCGGGACGAGGGGCTGCCGGTGACCAGCTCTGGCTATTTGGAACCCGTGCTCGCAGGGCTTCGCAGGGGGCACGGTCGGGGAGCCGCCCTGAGCGCCCCTCCCCAGCGGCCTTCGTTTTGGTTTCTGCACTGCCTTCCTGCAGCCTCAGCACATTCTCAAGAGTAGGAGCCCCGAGCTAAATGCCTGTCCCGGAATCCTACCAGCCTCGGTGAGTAAGATTCATTCCATCCACCAGGGAATCGCCCTCAAAACTGAATACTGAGTGTGTCCGATTGATTTGGGGGCAGAGAGCAACAAGGAGTCAACTTTCCATAAAAGGTGTTAATAACTGGTCAGTATTTATTCAACTTGTTTTTTGACTAGATACACATGACTAAAGTCTATGTGGCGATTAGTGGGTGTTAAATGCAAATCAACTGATTATCAAAAATGTATTTACTGAGGATTAATTCTGCAATAACCACCTACACAGCTCTATCAAAGTAAATCCTCAATAAATGCATATTTGGGAAGCCTAATTTAATTTGTATTTTCAAAGCAAACTTAAGGTAAGGTACTTTGGAGAGGAATTGGCAGTTGTAGAAGCCAAGACCTAGAGTATCTTGTTCTGTTTAACTAAACAAGTGACGACACTTTTTTCCATCTACAGTTTTATAAACCACATGTACCAAAAAAGAAAAAGAAACGAACAAAAAACTAGACTTTCTGATCAGTAGATTTAAATTTACATGCAATTAATTAATGATTAATGATATGTAAATACCTGAAAACACTCGGAGCTGGGCCTGGAGCTGCCCTCCCTCTCTCCCAATAATAACTCATTTACCATCCCTCAAAGGAAGCGGAGGGTTTCTTAGGTATTTCCTTGGAATTAAATAAAAGAATTTCCAGTAACTTTATCTTTAAAAAAATTAGATGTTTTGCTGTAATTTAAGCCCATTTTCTTTAATAAGCCAGAGCAGTGATGAAAACGAGTCAATCACTCCTCTTTTTATGTCCCTCAGTGTAACTTTTCTTAAATTGATGATGATGATGTTGACGTTATTGAGAACTTTCTATGAACCAGGCACATGACTTCATTTTTTCTTTATAAACATCCTTATGGTGGTTTTGTTGCTTTTGCTGTTCCTTCATCTTTATTGAGCAGCCAAGGAAATCCAGATTTAGTCTCAGCTGTCGACGGGATCCCGCTTCCGAGAAGCCACGGTGGAGAGCGAGGAGCAAACTTAAGGTTCGGGGCCTGCAGGGAAGATGGGTGTGAGCCCCCTGATCGAAGGAGGATAGAAACGCAGGAGCCGCATCAGTAGCCACCGTGGCCCCAAGGCCACGCCTCGCACGGGCGAGGATGTGAGGGTATAAGCCCACATTTCAGAGGCCGTGTACTTAGCATTATCGGGGCTCTCATCTTCAGGGAGGGGCACTGTTGCCCACAGCCTCTGCCTTTCCCTCTGTGAGAGATAGCAGCCGGACCACCGCACAGTCCTGCTGCACTCCGAAGGGCCTGGGGAATGGGGCCGGCCCTGGCTCTCCCTCGGCCGTGTTCCCTCAGGTGACAGACCGAAGAAGTGAGAGGAGGCGAGGCCTCAGATCCACTCCCCCAGGACTGCCTATGGGTCCCTTCATCAGGCTGGTGGGGAAGAGACGTGCTTGTTGAGACCCTACAGCCATGCCCTGCCACACTGGTGACCTGTTGACAGCTTACTTGAATTGCATGGGAGCAGGATCAGTCTGAAAAATGCTAACTTTGCAAAACAAATCTATTGAACAATGACTGATACCCCAGATGTTTTCATTCAAAGAGTTAAAAAAGACAACACAGAACAATTGGCTATTCATAGGCTGCTCGGCACTTTCCTTTCTCCTGCCTGGCCATCTCTGTTATTCTAGAATCTTGGAAGATTCAAACCACACACACATGCACACACACAAGCACCAGTTTCTTATCTATGGTGATTCTACTGAACGAGGTGATTAACTCCTTGACCTTATGAAGCTCTAACGTGACCTCAGAGACTAGATAGAATCTTGTTATCTTGTAATAAGTTTTATGGCTTATTTCAGTACAGTTCAACCATGTTTCTCTAGTGATTAAGACTATTATCAGCCTATGCATTTCAGGATTATGAATTATGGTGCTTCTTCCAGCTACTAAAAGGGGCTTGGGAATGCACAGACCACTTATCCTGTTCAGTGCTTATTCCCACTCTCCCTCCCCTCCATACATAAACAGACATTGCATTCTGCTTCTGGAAGTTTCATGAGTCCCTTCTACCATATACCCAGATGTGGTTATCAAAGCAATGACTTTTATATTTAACTGATTTAACTCCCTAATTAAGATTTATTGGTGCCATGCATAGTGCTTTAATTACTATCATCATTACTTAGGATTTAAGGAAAGAAATGTTTCATCTCCTCTTCTAGAGATGAGTGACCGTGAATACGTGTGGTCCTCAGTAGAAGAGCATGCACCCATGTACCATGGGTGCAGGTGACATGATGGGGTGCATCACTATGCATGACCTCAGGGATATCACAGGGCCACTTGTGTCTCTGGCTCAGGCTTCAAGATTTGTCAAGTCCTTTTGCTTTACCTATGTCTTTATGTAACCCAGGGTAATTTCTGTCTCCTTGCTTTCTCTTTCTGGATATGCCGCAAAAAGTAGTTCATGAATATTCCTTAAGAAGACCTCCAAGAGAAATGTTTGGTCTTAGGCTCTGTGCCCTTAGGACATGTAATAAAATGTAACAAAAGGACAAGAGTATGGTGATGGTCCAATCTTTCATCCCCCTTCTTCTTCCAGTATTATCATTAAGATAGCTTAGTATTACTTAGTATCATTATTATCTTAATGATAGCTTAGTAAAGGGTTATTAAGAGTATATAATACCAAAAGAAACTAGGTCCTAAGCTGCACTTAGCTTAGGACACAATATATGCCTAATGGAGATTATGCAAAGTGAAGTGTTAAACTCATCATTTCTAGTGGGTTAAAAAAAAAAACACAGCAAAACTTACCTATAAGCTACACAAAAGTCAAGTTTTTATCCCAGTTTTTGTCCCCAAGACCTTGGGACAATAATTCTTTGACCCAGCATGGTGTAACAAAAAATGAGATATAAATATGTATCCAGTTCTATCATTTGAAAACTGTATAACTTTGGACGAATTGTTTAACTCTGTTAAGGCCTAATTTTCTCATTTTTTAAATGAGCAAGATTTACAGGATTCAGAAATTTGGCAAGAATCTAATGAGACCATGTATAAAAAATACTTAGCCAACTGGGGGGCTCATTGTCTCTTGGGTAGCCCCAACCCCGAATTTATTTTTCATATCTTGTGCTTCCTTGTATCGAATGCTAAGGGCTTCCCCAAAAGGTCTCTTTCCTATAACGTTCTGCATTACAGCCCAACGGGACACGTGGTGGCCGCCGTCTTTGAGGCCGTTCTCAGAGGTTAGGTATGTCCCGCGCCAGTGCTAGCACACTCTGACAACCCAGTGGGGCCGTCCGTGCACTTAAGAAGATCCTTCATGCTGAGACTCTCAAGTCTGAAGTAAGCTACGGATTTCTTTCTTTGCCTGGAGCTCATATTTTCCCCAGATCAAATGCTTCTGAGTCTCAAGGAATTGCCTTGCCATCCCTAGACCCCTCTCCATGATTCATTTGACCTTTATTTAAGGAAGGTTGGTGGGGGATAGAATTCTACTGATAAATCTGTGAGATTTCAGATGAGTTAACCCAGAGTTATCAGGTGGAACTCCTTGGGCCTGAAGGCTAAAATTTTTATGGGCAGCCTAGGGCCTGGGAGCCCTGCAAGTCAGCGTATCAGCTCCATTTCCCCCTTCGCGTTTCCTGGGTCCACATAGTTCTGGACTTACTGCTTTACATAGTCTTTAGTGAAAGCATTAGAGTGAACTTGACCTCCAAACAGTGAGCACATCCTTATGTTCTTCTATAATATAAAAGCAAATACTGAAAACCAGGAAATATATCTTACAGGAACTGAGATTGAAACCCCTTTTAGGGTTCACTTCTTTCTAATTTTTCCCTACACATTTCTCGCTGGAGGTGTCAGGGACTGTCTGATATTTATCACACCTACCCCCAGAAATTCCTGTCCAAATGGCAGGATTTGGCAAAGAGATTCCAAGTGTGAGACAAAGCACAAAGAATTTTAGTACCATTTATGCTAAATTGTACTCTAAAAAGGTAAAGTACGATTTTAAAAAAGTCTGGAACCTCATCTAAAATCTGTATCTAAATAGGCCTTGGCACTGAACATAACTGACTTGCCAAAGTGAAAATTCTGGACATCTTTTTAAATTGATATTTGTAGAAGGAAAAGGAAATGGACTAAGGAATGGGGAGAAAGTTGGACTTTCAAAGAATTTTTTCTTGTGAAGTTTAAAAGAAAGTTGTATGTATCAAAAAGAGATGCAATAAAAAGGGCTGTATGGTAAATACTTAGGCTTTTGGTCACCCAGCCTCTGCCTCACTACTCACCCCTGCTGTTGTACTATGACAGCGACCACAGATCATAGGCGCAAGAACTAGGGCTGTGTTTCTATAAAACTTTATTTTAAAAACAGGTCATGGGTCAGATTTGACCCACAGGCCAGTTTTGCTGACCCCTGTCGTAAGCGATCAATGATGTGTTTTCCCTGGAAGCCTGTCTATAAATTAGACTTCCCCTCTTGTCTATTTCTCTGTGCTGACTGAGCAAGTACACTTTAGTAGGCTTTTACACATATCCTTCTGTGCACCCATGGTATAGGTAAGATTGGTCTTGGGGTTTCGTACTCTTAATAGTTAGAAGCCTTTGTATTTCTCTTTGCAAAGGCCAAGCATCGTGGACAGTTTTGATGTTGTAGAATAGTGTTGAGGCCATGATCTAATTCCCAATATTAGCTGTTTATTCATTCTGTGTGCTCTGCAAAATCCAGTTTTTAGAGATTTATCTAAGATCCTATTGGAAGAATAGTATGAAAGAGAGAACATTTAACCCTTCCCAAGGGGAGCTTCTAATCCAATGGAGGAAACCAGAAACATAGATACATACTTTAAAATATATGATATAATCATGCATCATACACACATACACACATGTGTATATCCAAGTGCACCTACAAATCTAGCTATGTAGACCTAAATGCACTAGAACTAGAAGAATACCAAAATAAATCATTGGAAGAAGTCTTGATGGAAGAGGTGAATTTTAACGCTGAGAGACTATAAAAGGAGGAACACACAACTGAGGGCAGAGAAGACTTCACACTGATTGGTTTAATGCACAGAATTCCTTTTCCTATTGGGCACGTAGGTGTGAGTGTGAAAGGTGTTACTGAAATGTAATGAAGGTTCTTCCGCTCCTCCCCCCGAAGGCCTGCTGCCTGTGCCCTTTCCCATGCCACTGGGCTCCAACCAGCAGAGCTTTCTCTGTAGAAAGTCTGAGAACGGTAAACCCATTGGGAGGAGAAGGGGGTGCCTCTCCAGAGGGAGGGCCTTGCTGAGCAGCAGCAGGACAATGTTGTCAAGCCCATGGCCTTGTCATGGAATCTAGACCCCACCATATTCTTACCGCCTTGAGTGGTCACCTAACCTCCCTGGGCCTCAGATGTCCTGCCTATTAAGTGAGCTAATAGTACCTAGCTCATGTGATTATTGTGCTTTACCTCCTGTAAATAAAGCATGTGATGCAGGGCCTGGAGTGTGTAAGGTCTCAAGCCATAAATCCTTTTTACATGGACCAAGAGGATAGAGACGCCCGAACCTGGACCCAGGAAAGGCGGGGGAAGTGAACATTGGCAGTATTCCAAGCCTGTCCACTGTAGAAGCATTTGGTAACAATGCACTGAATGAGATAAATGATGAAGTCCCAACTACCATTTTAAAGCAACTGGACAGACATGGACTTATGGCCGTTGTAAATTCTTCTTCAGGAAAAAAAAGTTTTCCTTCTTACTCAAGTTGGCTAAAGGAAAATGTATCTTTCAATCTTCTTAAGACAAATCAATCATGCTGATAAAATATTCAGGGAAGAAAATGAGAAATCCTATAAACTAAGCCCTTTGTAATAAGCATTTTTCTAACAGGTATATACTCTTGTGAAGCCTGTACATGAAAGGATACCTCAATCCCTGCTGCGGTATACCACGTAGCCATCTCATGCAGTGTTTGCCACAGTGTATGCCTGTGGCAACTAACAAATCTGGGCGGTCCCTCCACAAGAGCGGGCTAAGGAGTAGACACCATTTTCTGCTGGTGCTGCTTGTTGGCCATGAGGCCAGGATCAAGGGGGACACCTGGCTAATCGCTCATGCAGATGAAGGGAGAAGGAGGTGTCCTGGTGCAGCCCCAGCCACCTGAGGCCCCAGGATAAAGATTTTCAACATCCTACTGGAAATAGAATTTCAGGTGATCACATAGGTGACGTATCCATGGATTATCAAAGTGTTCTCATAGCATCGCATGTTCTTTGTGGGTAGATAAATAAAGAGATACTCAGTCCAACTGGTTGCTTTGAGCATCTTCCACCTCCCTGCACCCCTCTTCTCTCACCATGATGCTGTAGCCCCAGCTGGGAGGAAGAGAGGAGGGAAGTCTGAGGGTAAAAGGAAGGAAGATCACCCTTGGCCTTCACACACGGGGCCAGAGCCACAGCACCTCATTTCCAGCTCCTCAGCCTCTGCCCAGAGGCCCCCCGACCCTGTATCCCCTGGGAGATTCTGCAGACGTCGTCTTATAATAGATGACAATAGACGAGGTATAGTGCATCTGTGCATATGTGATTTTGACCTTACTGCAAAAATCCAAATCAGACCATTTGTAGGCAGCCTATACCTTCAAGGTCCAACTGCTGTCTTCATTTGAGGGTGCCCAGGTCTCCCTTCTCCAGGTCCCCCTCACGCACTCCAGGTGAGTCTATACAAGTGAACTCTCGGCCTGACCCATGTTCTCTGACCCACAGATCTGTAGGCTTGATGATGGCACCACTTGGGTCTGCATTTCATTGTTGCTGTAGCTCCAGCCACTGGACTTAGTCTGGTAGGTAGTAGGAAGTCAATGCATAGTTTCTGAATGGCTGAATGGATAGCAAGCCAGGTTGTTGCTTAGGGCCAGCAGTCCTGCACCTTCATGTGGAATAGTGGGCTCCCTGCCTTCTCGGGGTACATGTCTTCTCAAAAGTCAATAGTGAGAGCTGAACAGAGCCCCAGGGAGTGCCTGAGCCAAAACACAGGACAATGGTTGGCTAGCTCTTGAGGACAAAGGTATAATATCACTTGTCTCTTGGGTCTTCCACCTTCAGAATGAGCCCCCAGGGCTCCCACTGTGCCTGCTCCCAGGCGCACCCAGGAACACTCCATGCTGGAACAGTCAGCAGGCATCCCCCGGCCTGGGCCAGGACAGGTACAGCCAGGACAAAGCAAGCACACAGAAAGTGTCAGATCAGCAGGTGTCTCCTGTTGATAGAATCATCCCTTAATTCACTCCGAGCTGTGCCATTTAATTACCTTGATCCATGCTTTGTTTTGCTAAAGTGAATGCTACACGTTGAGTATTACTTGCTGAAAATAACAACAGAGGCTCGAATGTTTCTGTAATGGAAATTGAAATATGATCTCTCTTTTTCCCTGGACCATTTTCTCATGCACCCTCTTCTCGAGTTCTTCTTTTTTTTTTTTGTTTCTTTTAAGAGTAAAATGTAAAATATTAATTTTGAGCAGAAGTAAAATTAAGCCCTCTGGAAATGATTCTAAGAAACCAAGACATAGCCTGACTTAATTAAGAAGTGATTATGCTAAAGAGACTATGTTAAGGTTTTGTGTTTCTGGCACAGACAGAATTGCTTTTAGAGAAGTCAAGTCAGGCAGCGGAGGGGACTGAGGGAGGGGACGGACGCTAATTGGATAGCTAAGAAAAAACAATGTTTGTTGTAATAGTACAGGAAACATACATTGGTTTGGAGATTTCTCAACTTTACCTCTCAGGAAGGTCAAGGTAAGGACATAGACAGCCATCACAATCTTATTCAAACCCTTTGGAATGCTCCAGAATGAGCCATCTCATTTTTCTCCCTAGCCCTCCAGCTCAGGTGTCTGAAGAGGTATAGAGAATGGGCTGTGTGTGGAAAACTCCCGGGAACGTGGTTAGCCCCCTGCTGCTCTCAGGATGGCAACAACTAATTAGCCCCACAAATTTATGGGCTCCAGGGATGTGAGCAGATGGGTATTTAAGTTAACAGCAGATCCAATTTGTCCTCCATTAATTCCAGAGTGATACCTGAGTTTATTAGAGTTTCACATTGTTTCATCTGGTTCAAAGTAAGTTCTCCCACTTCCCCAAATTGTTATTCTTTTGACAGGCAATTATCTGACTCTCTCCCCAGCTCCTAGAATGGAATACTGACTCAACTCCAAGCCGCTCTGACTCTCTAATATCCTGAGGGCTCCTGAGCTCTCTTCCCGTCCTTCCCGTCCTCTAGGTTCCATTTTACGCGCTCATCACAGTCTGTTCACCTGATCAATTGTTCCAAAGTGGCTGCAGCTCGTGCCAGGAAATGTCCCGTTGTAAACATTTTCATGAGTATCTCTATTTTCTCCACTTCATTTAAGACACATTTGAAGAATCAAACGTCTTCAAATCCAGAATATTAGAGCTTTAAGAACACTCAGAGATTTTTTTACTGCGGTAATTGCCAAGTTGGGGTGCTACACATGACAGTAACCCACTCTTAGCCCTGTTCCTCTCTCCACAGAAGGAGGGCTTGGTCCCTGGAGCTGTCCACTGACAAGGCGGGCAGGCTGACAGCTGAGTGTGCTCAGATCAGCCTCAAACGATGAGTTTTAGCCCTTCTCGCCTCTTCCGAGTTCACAAGACCCATAGAATTCTCTGTGGTCCTGGGGAGACTGCATAGGGGTGGAGCCCTGCTCCCATCACCTAATGCCTGACTGTACCCAGACAAAGTTCTATTTAACCTGGCTTATCCTAAAAGTACCTTTCGAAAACCATCCATCTAGGCCAAATCCTCTGTTTCCATTAACAACAACAACAACAACAACAATAATAATAACCCTAAGCCTCAGTAAGGTTAGTGAGTTATCCAAAGTCACAAAGGTGGACTGTTAGAGAAAACCCTGATGCTCCGGTCAAAGCCACGCTTATCATTCCACAGAACTCCTCAATCCAATGTTTTAGGAAAACACTCTCCTTATCACCACCATCGTCATCGTCAAGTTGATCTGGGTGCACAACGTAAGTATGACCGGGGAAGCTAGCAAGTGGCGACAGTGAGGACACCTGTTCATCTGCCTGACGTGGCACACACGCACAGAGGGACAGCTCCTGAGGATGTGTGCCTTGCGTAGATCAAAGTCCGTCCCTTGAACATCGCCGTCCCCCCAATTACCTTTGTGCTTGTGCTGCCACCAAACATGCAGTGCTGGTTTTACTGTCTGGAAAATGCAAGTAACTAGTTTAACGCCCTAACCTGGCAGGCAAACAGAAGGCAGGAACTAGCAGCCTCTGGGCAGCTAGGAGGGGAACCTGTGTGTCCGACACAGTCACTCTGAATCTTGACCGAGCATCAGAATCGCCTCCGAAGATTTGATACAATACCAACGTGTTGGTCCCTCCCGCAGACCCTGATACAGTAGTTTCAGGGAGCAGGGATGGGGTGGGGGCGTGACCTGGTTCCGAAGGCCTCATGGGTGGTTTCCACATGGGGCTGGGCTGAGGCCCTGGTTTAGGAGGCGCAGCACTTAATTGAGGTCACCTGTGCAGCAGGACCTTTTGCAGTCTGGGCTCTGGATTCGCACTGAAAGGTCTTTTGCAAAGCAGTAGGATGTATTTAGCCTCATTAGCAAGACAGGAAATGGCAAATTAGGTCAATCTGATGGTTCAGGAGACACCAAAATATGGCTTCTGAGAGCCCGCAGGGGCGACTCTGCTGGGAAGGGTGGCGGGCCTCCCTGAGCCTTTCCTTCGCAGGACGAGAGGAGGCAAGTGCCGCACATTCCGTCAGTGATCTGCTCTGAGGTCCGGGGGCCTAACCCTCCCTGGAACCCGTTTTTGTTTTTAGTCCTTGTCTTTCTGTCACAATAGCGAGTTGCATGTTTATCCTTCCACCGTGAGGAGATGCTGTGTCTTTTGCTTTGGCTTTATACTGTTTTCAAGCTTAAGAAAGCCCTTGTATGACTATATGCTTCCTGGCTGTAAAGAGGTCACAGAACCAGCACGGAATCACAGAAGAAAGAAAACAAAAAGACATCCTCAGAGCTGGAGCACCTCTGCTTCTGTCTTCTCCCAGGGTGGATATTCCCATCCCTCCCCTGGCTCAGTCGGCCCCTTGTCTGCCCACCCCCTCCTGAAAGGCTGCCAGCCTCTCCTGAGAGAATGCCCAGAGAGGGCTTTTCCTGGCGGGACAGGGGCAAAACCTCTGCTCTGAGGAGAGACTCGTCCACATCTTAGGTGACCGGTAAAATAGTTGAGTGTTGCAATTCCCGACCATACTAGGACTATGGATATGACCCTCTGGGTAGGATGTCTGTGGCTTGAGGTGAAAAGCAGCACAAACTGTTTTTTTGGTTTTTTGTTGTTGTTGTTGTTTTGCTTCTAAGACCCCTCTATTGAAAGCGGAATCTCTACTTTATCTAAACCCATTTGATAAATAGCAATTTTGGGGGTGGGGGGGTGGGGAGGAATAAGTGCTATGAGTGAAGAGAAGTAAGTTTGGTCAGCAACTTATTAGGAAATCCCCCAACCAGTAAAGGGAAATAAAGGCATTAGTATCATTTTTCAATTCAAATGCTATGATTGCAAGTATCTCTATGCTAACAAATGTCTTAACATTCTAGAATACTTCTGAGTGCACTGCTGCGACTACCATCTTTAATTTGTTAGGGAGGCAGCAAAAGATAGTAGTGCCAGTGTGGGGTCACGTGGCCTGGTTTTAAACACCAGCTTTGCCACGCATCTGCTGTGTGACCTCTGGCAAGTGACCTGCCTGCTGCTCAGTATCTCATTTGTCAAATGAGGTTAGTAATAGTAACCAGCCCATTGAGGTTGCTGTGGAGATCGAGTTAATTCATGCACATGGTCTTCGAAGAGTGCCTCAAGCCCTTCTTGAGTCCACGCTATTATTTTTGTTGTTAGTATGACTATATTTTAAATTTTAATTTAAAAAAATATTTTCAAATGACATGTAAGGGGAATTATACTCTTTCCATGCCAGAGATATTAAAGCTGTGACTGAAGAGATTGTTCAGCTATTTGGAGGCAAACCTTGGAAATGGGATCTAGCTTCCTAGAACGCAAACCATACGTATGGTATGGCCTTCGGACCATTCAAAGGCGGCTCAAGACAGGGTGTCTTAACAGGCAGGACTTGAGGTGAGCCTCATCCCATTTTCATCAGAGAAATTTCAGAATAACACTCTTCTTTTTTACCTGACCTACATATTAGGCATCTTTCTCAGCCTGCTTTTGAACGATGCTGAAGACAGGGCCAGAGTGTTGAATGTCTCTTCCTAGGGGGAGGCCAAGTGCCTCCTCCTGATTCTCCCACTCAGTCACTGCCTGCTGTTGTGCGGGATTGTGTAAATACATATTTAATCAAGATATGAGTGTGTAACTAATAGCTGAAAGAATATATAGGCTTTGTGTAGTATACACATGTCCATATTTAATTTCTACAGTTATGTGCCAAATATGTACAAGATACTATTCATATAAATGCATTATTTTTCATATTTACAATAACTATGCAAAGCAGGAAAATTATGTCATTAAATTCATTTTGCAGAAATGGAAACTAAAGCTCAGGGTAAAAATAATTGGCAACATCACAAAGTTAGTAAAGACTGGAGCCAGAATTCAAACTTATCACTATTTGATTTACAAAGCTCATGCTTTTATTTCTTTTTCTTTCCTTCTGGGTTGTCCTTGTGTAAAATGATTCTAAAGCAACTGCAAATAGAAATGATAAGACCTCACCGACATAAAGACTTGAGAAGCACATTACAGAATAAGTTTACAAATGTTCAATATCAACATTTTTTTGGTAATTGCATTCAAATCACAGAAAAACTACTTTAGGATGTTTTCATTATTGCCTATGCAGAGGAAGAGTCTGTTTGAGAAAGCATTTGGGGGTGGGGGGGTGCAGCTTGAAATTTCCTCTGAGCAGCTCTTTCGAGAAGAGTTATTAGAATTTATTTTCAATTATACACCAGAATAAGCCGTCTGCAGTATAGTTAACTTTCAATTTCAGCCAATTTTGGAGGCATTGAATCATAGATGCCTCAGTGATTAAGAATCTATGTTGCAAAACAATTCCCACTTTGCAACAATGCAATCAAACAGATCTACAACTCATAACATATTATCCAATGCTTTTTCAGCTCACTGGTGAAGTGAAATAGAATTTACCAACCGTGGGGTTTACCCAGTGTACTCCAAGCTCATTTGCAAACATATCTGCAACTCAAAACAGCTCACGAGGGGGTTTTGATTCAACACAGCTTCTAAGAGATAGAATTGAGCTGCTTTGGATATTCAGGACTTTGGGCTGTCTCGTTTTCTCCTTCTGCTCCTAATGGGCAATGGCTGAACGGAACGGGCCATGAGGAACCGAGCCCCTCCCTACACCAGTCTGTAATTACTCTCCATAGGAGGAGTTCTGATTCATTAAGAAGACCAAAACAGGTTTGCTGTCCAGCTGTTTGCTCTGCTAAATCGCATGGCTGCTAGACAGACAGAGAGAGAGAGAGAGAGAGAGAGAGAGAGAGAGAGAGAGAGAGAGACTGACTCTGTGTGTGTGTGTGTGTGTGTGTGTGTGTGTGTGTAAAATGAGAGGGAGAGACAGATGTGTGTGCTTTGGGTGAAATGCTCAGGATATGCAGTAAACTTAAACTCTTTCTTAAAAGTTTAGAAGACAGCACTATCCTAATAAATGTATGAAAACTGAGTTTTGAAGATGACTCAAACCATAATAACCGCCCTTGCTGGGCCTCACTTCCCTTACAATGCATCAGTCACGGAGCTCCACTCGGAATCCCCGGAACAGAAGAGGTTGCTAGAGTGGGTGCGGGGGAAGCAGAGAAGACTCCCAAAGAGGGCTGGCTTTCCGCTGACTGAAGTCAAGTCTTCGGGGTTTCAAAAGGAAATACAGGTGACCATTGACCAAGGCTGGTAGGGGCCCCGACCCTGCACGATCAAAAATCCACGTATAACTTTTGACTCCCTCAAAATTTAACTATTCATAGCCTATCGCTGACCTGACCAATAACATAAACCATTCATTAACACAGCTTTTGCACGTTACATCTATTACATACTGTGTATTCCTACAATAAAGTAAGCTAGAGAAAGGAAATGTTATTAAGAAAATCATAAGATAAAGTACTTTTACGTATTGTGCATATTTATTGATAAACTGTGTATAGGTAGACCTGCACAGTTCAAACCTGTACTGTTCAAGGGTGAGTTGTACTCTGAAGTTTAGGACAGGCCTGCTGGGAATGTACACCTAGGAAAACATGAGAGGATAAATCAGAGCCTAATTATTAAGAAATCCGGCCGACATTCTATTTGACCTCTTCCTTTTGCTGGGCCCTCAGGGCATGGGAAGTAAAACAGAATGCCGGACACCTGACTCTTTGAGCTGGTTTTGGGTTCAGCGAGGAGAGAGTATCAGAGCAAATAACTGGTCTAAGCAAAGATGCCCAGAATGATCGAGATAAAGCACACACCATGGCAGCTCCATAGATGCATTACGGAAAGAAGGGAAAGACCAAATTAGGTGTAAAGAAAGGAAGTTTGCTTGCAAGTTTCAAGTGAAGAACCCTCTTCGGAAGAAAATCTAATTTAAAATGTGTAACCATATTCTTCATGAGTGCTTTGTCCTGTACAATGACTGTAAAATAAATTAAGACTTAGAGAAAAGATTGAAAAACAATTGAATGAAATGAAAAAAGCAAAAACAAAAACAAAGCAAGACAATGGATCTAAGGCCCAAACTGAGGATTATTTTATGACTAATAAAATTGAAAATTAGTAATAAAAGAGGCAATGGACAATTCAGTTATTGGCATAAAGGAGAGACCTGAGATAAAGTAATTAAAGAAATGAAAGGACTATAGTAAATATGGAGGGCATCCAACATAAGAAAAAGTGGTATCCTTGAACCAAAAAACATAACAATACACTGAAAAAGCATGCAAGTATATAATCTAGGAAAAAAGCCCTGAAATTAAGGAAAAACTGAATCTGCAAATCAAAAGAGCCCTCTGTACTCCTTAAAAAATTCTTTCAGAATGATCAGTGCTGAAACATGTCCTTGTTGCATAATAAGGCATTGGAGGTAAAATAAGAATTCTCTGGCATCTAGGGGGAAAAGGTCACCAGAAATATGTAAAATAAATGAATACAAGATAATTTTAGTTTTCTCCAAGGTAACATTCAGTGCTAGATGATATGAGAGCAGTATTTACCAAAACCTAAGGGAAACAAAATGTGACCCCAAAAATATTATGGCAGCTGAGTTGCTGTAAAGGCAATTGACAAACATTTCCAAACAGGCAAGAATTCATGAGTCAATCAAAATGGAGAAAAGGGGAGTAAAAGCCTCCTTGGTTGTGAAACTTTAATGCATTTAAATGTATACATAGGGCCAAACAATTATGAAAACTGTCATAAGAAAAGTGAATGAGAATGAGAAATAAAGTCATAATTAATGGAAAAGTGGGAGGAAGTATTAGGGTGCTTATTTCCACACCATTTTTAGTTGTGAATCAATTGTTACTGTCTAGAGTAAAAACATATAGTTTAAAAATATACTCCAATCTCTTAATGGTTTTAATTTCTTATTAATCTTATAGTAAACTTTTAGAAAATAATATATAATGACTTAAAAATTCACCTTGGCTATTAAAATATGTAACAGTAACATGGACAGGAAACAGTCTAAATTTGAGAAATAAGGATGACTGAAATTTTTACTAGTTCAAGTACGTATTTGTTTTTAGGTGGCTTCCCCTGGGTACCTAAGGCAGTGAGTTCATTTATTATCCATGCAGGCACCTGCACACACACACACACACACACACACACATACGCACACTTGCTGAATACGTAGTAAGCAAATTGCTTTCTGCACATTGACTCGTAAACTTTTCCCAATACTCCACACTAGTTTTTATTTTTGTCATTTAGCATGTGAAAAATCTAAAAATCATTTAACAGGTGACAAACCTGGAAAAGAAACAGAAAATCAAATTGTTAGTAGGGACCAGAACCCTACTAAACTTCATATATTTCCAAATACATCCCCGATTTTCTAACTCCTATGCTGTACTTCAATTATTGGACTTGACTTTGACCAACAGAACCGAGTTCACCGAGGATATTAAGAAGTGGGCTGGCCGTTGTGGAACGTATGAGGCAATTAAGTATTGGGGGAAGATTTTGGTTTCTGAAAGCATGGTTTTATCTTTGGCGTTTTTCATCCAAACTTGTTCTCTTGCCCTGAAGAATAAATCACAAAGCTATCATTAAATATTAGGTTTTCAGAAGAAAAAGATTCTAAATCCCTACCAAACTCCAGTTAAAATTTCATGTAATATACGAGAGATAAAGAGAGAACAATATTCAATAAAAGGCTCAGCCTGCGGTACCGCTAACTAATTAACCTCTAGGAGACCCCGGGGCAGGAAGCGAGTACTGTGATCTCACCCAGGAGAGAGAGAACAGAGAGACCCAAGTTTCTAAAGGAGCTTACTGGATCTTTGCAGTTAGCTGTAGCCATGTGAGCCAGTTTTGACTGGATCATATATTAAGAGTCCTTGACTCCTGGCTTGTTCTCTGATTGTAGATGTCGCTGCCATTACGGGGCTGTATGATCTGCGCATGGAGAGTTCGGGCTAAGGAATGAGAGCCATTTGAGGAACTGATCAGCAGTACTGCTCAGCTCTTACCAGCCAAAGATTTTTACTCAACTCAAGCAGAGTATGCAAAAGGGTAAGACTGAGAACTTGGAAGAGTTGAGCAAACCTGAAAATTTCCACAGTTTCCCCTAGGTTCAATTTAAAAGGGCTCACCTAAACCTTTGAAGCTAAGATTAATCATAAGAGGTTGAGCTGGGACTTGAAAGAGATAAAAATATTTGAGAAGCATCTCCTCCTGGGGATAGCAGATTTTTTGATATGAAAATATGTAACAGATTTCTCCTGATCTAAGGTGGATATTGCTAACTTTGCGTCCCAATATCCATCCTCACCTTTATGGAATTATCGATTTTTAATGGAATGTGTGGCCCAATCACCTTTGCAGTTAGATGTAGCCATGTGATTAAGTTCGTGCCAGTGGGAGGGTCATGAGGAAGCTTCCAAGGATTGTCCTAACATGTAATTGGTTCATGCCCTTTGTCTTTTCCTCTTCCCTTTGTGCTGCTTGGACGGTGAATTCTGCGATTGCTGGAGCTCCAACCAAGGCCATGAGGCCCAGCCTCACGCTGTGAACCCTGCAGAGGAACGCGGGTCTGGGTGACCCCAGAGTCACCAAACCAGCCCTGCACTCCCTATCTTTGGAATTTTACATTGGAAAATAGACTTCTATATTATTTAAGCCATGATTTTTCAGGCTTCTATTACTCACAACTAAACCTAGGGCTAACTGATACATCTCCTATAGCAAAATAGAATTTTGAATTCTACAGTCTTGGCACAGAGATTGTGGGTCTAATAAAAAACCAAATGAGATTCTGTCCTCTGTTCAGCCAAACCAACCAAATGTAAACACTCTCATTTTGAAATTGTGTGCATGTATCCCTGCATTCTCTAGGGTGTTCCTTGTAAGCAGGCTGCGTTCTTCCTGGGGGTTCCATCAGGAGAAGCAATTTTAAGCAGATAGATGTGAGCAGGAGGCAATGGAGTGTCCCGTCCTCCCCAGCCAGTCAATTATTCAGTGTGCGGATACCCGTGCTGGCACGTTTTCTCACTGTAGAGCTGCGTCTTCTCAGAACTCTGCTCAGAGGGGGAGGTGTCCCTCAGGTAGGGATTAAAACTTTTCCAAATATAAGACCATTTCAGCAGCTGGACAGCCATTCAGTTGGGATGGTGGAGGGTGAGGCGAAATACAGGTTCCCTGGGCCGAGGTTGGAGCTGGGCTCCGTTCTGTCATGACTAGAAATGATCGGACTAAGAGAGCCTTGTATAAAATGACCTGGACATTCTGTACTGGTTCTAAAGATTAAAAAAAAAAAATCTTTAGTCTATTTGCAGCCACAGAGCTTCACCCTTCATTGCATCCGTTATTAAGTCCCTGGGAAGACCTCTGCCATCTTCATTGAATAAAGGGATGATAGAAAAATTCCCCAAACTCCTAGTTACAGACCTTACAAGGGCACCGTCCGTGGCCTCTGTACGCCTGATCCATGAGCCCAGCAGACACTCAGCAACAGTCTGGGGGTCTCTTCCTGTTGCTTCTCCCTTCAGCCTGATCCCTGCCCCTCACACACCACACACCAGATGTCCCCCAAGAATCACCCAACTGCCTCCTTGCAGGATCTGTGTCCATCTCCTTTCACTCTTTTGGCCTTTGGCCACATCCCTGACTAGTGGGTACACTGCTCATGACCCCAGCTGGACACCCACCTCTGCACACACCAAACCAGACAAGCTCAGGGGAGGCCTGCATGGTGGCCTTACAAACTCAGAGACCTAAAGTAATCACACAGGGTGGTTTGAAATTAAAACTTCCTAACTAAAAGTGAGTCATGGCAGGTAGTCACATCCCGGGCCAGCATCTTCCTTGACCAAGGCCAACTTCACCTTTGGTGAGCCTGTCTATAGTCTTTGTGTATCTGAGAAAACAGACCTTTGGAATGTCAGAGTGATCCCTTTTTCGAGACCCCTCAGGGCGCAATCTCCCCACTGATCCCCTCAGTGTTATTATTGTCATGTTAATTGTTAACTGTTAACTATCTTGTACCTACCTATGTCAAAGAAGTATATGTACATTCCTTTTACTTTTCACCCAATCCCATAGATTTCCTACTTTGCTTTCCCCCACCTCCTTAATCTGTCACCAATGGATTTTGTGTAACCCCTTTAACCTCTTCCCCTTTCATTATAATGTATAAAATAAGTGGTAAAACTGCCATTCTCTGGAGCATTTTCTTAATCCGTTGAGATTTTGCCTCCCGGCAATTGTCATCAGTTTGGCTCAAATAAACTCATAAAAATTCTTACAGGTTTGGACATTTCTCACGTTGGCAATTGGTAACAACCATGGCTATTAAGCATTACTGCATACTGAACATTGTGAGAAACACATTATCACAAGAAAATAGTTTATGTGAACTATCAATAAGTATTTCCCCCACATTTTTCAAATTATAAAAAGCAAATTAAGAGATGTTAAGTGGTGCACCCACACCATCACATCAGGTGTGTGGCCAGCCTCTAATTAATCTAATAGGAGAACTCAAGGGTTAAAGATTTTACCTTTAATTGTAGTTGATAGGTTTCAGTGAGTCACGCAAGTGGAAAGCTGTATCATTCCAGGAACTGGAATACATGACCTGCTTGACTCCAGGAGGTTGACAAGCAATTCAACCTTTGTGCCCAGGGGGTCAGCAAGTGATCTGAATATGACATCTGAGCCATTGTGCTCCAGGGAGGGAATGTCTCAGGTAAAGCATTGTTGATCCGCAGGTAAAGAAATACTAGGAAAATTGCCACTACACTGCAACTCTTACCTGATTAACCTTTTTACAAATCCCTCACCTACCCTTTCTTTCTCCCTATAAAAAATGTTGGCTTGAGATGAGATATTAAGACGGTTTTTGAGAGTGCACAAGCTACCGTCTTCTTGGATTGCCGGCATCTGAATAAAGCACTCATAAAGATTTAATCCTTGACTGTACTTATTGGTTCTGGTAGAGACAGGCAGTAGACCCTAACTTTGCCGGTTTCAAATCCTTCCTTATAGGGGACCTGTGATGGTACAGTTCCCTCAGCTGTGGTTTGCAGAGTGAAGTGGAAGGGGTCACCTGAGGAAGATCTGTGAATAATTTATTTGATTGTCTTGTAATGTCTTACTGATCTCAGAGTGGGTAGAATATGAGAGATTTTACCTCCTCATCCCTATGTGTTTTTCCAGAAGGTAAGTTTTGTCAATTTCCTCACCTGGCTGACAGAGTTCTCCCAATTTTTCAAGTAATCTTGAAGTAAAATTGAAGTTTCACAGCCTTGAATAGTCCCCAGTGCCTTTGCAAACACAGTGATTACTACAGGTGTTTGGGCTTCGGGCTGTTTAGGATGCAAGCTGCCAGCGGCGGGAATAAGGGGTCCTCGTTCTCCGCCAGGGAGGTTGTATTTCCTTGGTCCAAGCACTAACTCATCAGGACTTGGACTTCTTTTCCAGAAGGAGATCCCTATTATGAAAAGAACTCTTGATGGGACCTGGAAACATGAGATAATGTCTCCCACAAGGGAACTTTCTCTCCAATAATCACAGAGATGACATAACCCGGGAAAGGGCGTCTCTGCCTGGCAATCAACGGTTAAAGAGGTAAGGATGCTGGCTCAGCTCGGCTCCTTCACCACATTTCCTCTCGTCTTGCCTCAGTTACATTTGTTGTAAAATAATGCCAAGTTCATTTCCCGCAAACGCTACATCTGCCTCAGAGAAGTTCTCCAGACGCTCGCTCACTCACAGGCAGGGCAGCGCCTGTTCTCTCTCCACTCCACCAAACCCCTCCCCCCAACCCCCGCCAAAAGCACAGTCTGCTTGATTTCATGCACAAATAGCAGTTTCCAACAGACAAACACCTGGGAGAGGTCGGGTGCTCGTGGTACAAGATAATTAGAGATTATTATAATCGAAATTTCATTGCCACATCAAACTGTATCTTTTAGCATTAATTAATCTCCAATCCCAGTCCCTGAGCCTCTCAACTCTCCTGCTGGAGAGACCATCTTGTCAGACGCACCAGGGCCCCGCATCTCTGCATCTCATTATCTTATCGCTGGGTGCAGGGCAGCAGGGAGCTATGCACAAGGGTCCTCAGAGCTTCTGCCCAAGGGACTGTAATTCACACGACGGTTTCCCTGCTAAGGTGGAGGAAGCAATTTTAGGAAGGAGAGCTGGGCTCCTTTTCTGACTGATTGATTTGTTTGTTTTTCTGCGCTCTCTCAGCGCACTAAGAAGCAGACCCCTGAGAGCTGTTCCTTGAGGAGGGACGGGGCATGCGACAAGGCTATTCCCAGGTCACAGGTGGGGAATAAACGCAGGGGGTCTAGAAGTCCTCACCTTTCCTGATTTGCTGATTCATTTAAGTGAGTGAAAGTCGTTCCCCAGTTCTCCCTGCCTTCTCCCTCTGCCTGTCACTTTATAATTTGCAGTGTTTGCCATCACTTGACATACAGAAAGTTTCAAAACCAGTATTTTAAAGACCGATTGTTTCCCGTTGCGGAATGCGTCGCGTGGCGCTGAGGTAAGCTGCCTCCGCTTGCTTGGATGAATAGCTAAGTGATTCAGTGACCGATGTTTTTTGCACATTCCTTCACCATTTTGGTGACAAATTAGAATACCTAAAGTACCAAACATTAACCACATATAATGATGAATAATTTACATCCATTTTTGAGTATTTCTAATTATTAGTACAGCAATAGTTACTAATTACTCTGAAGAGATATTTGAAGAAGTATAAATGCCTCGGTACAATAAGCTGTCTTTCCCACCACTATTTAAAAGTATGTGCTCTACATGTATTCAAAATATGTTCAAACTTTTAAAACTTTTCCCTTTCTATGAATCTTTGTTACAATAATTCCCATAATGTGTTGCATATTCATATGTGGGAATGACAACCCCCAAACCAGGCAAGGCCATGAATGAACCTCACAGCACATGTTGGGCAGAAGGAGGGCATTCTCCCCGAGGTCCTTCGCTTACGCAGGTGCTGGGAGGCACATGGAGGTGAATTTGAGAGGGAGGGGGTCAGCTGTTCCTGGAAATGGTCTGGGCATTTGGTGTACTGCGTCCTGTTCCCTCATCTGAGTGCTGGCCATTTGGATGTCTCCAATTTGTGACACTTTATTGAGCTGATGTCCTGTGAACTCGGCTCTATGTGTGTTAGACTAAAGACAATTTTTAAAAAATGTATATGAAGCCTCACTTTTCCTTTCTTCATTTCTCCCTCCCCTTCACCCCACATCCCTCTCTCTCTTTCCCCAGGAAAAGTCTCCACAAGACTAATTTCTGTGAATCCCAAGAAGTGACTGAATTGCTTTCTATGCATTTGGTCGACTGAATCTGGAAGATTCCCGTTTCTTCCTCTGCCAGTTACCAGAATTGAGTAAGAAAGCCACCCCCGCCCTTACGCGGGGTGCCCTGCCGAGCCTCCAGGGAGGGCCTCACTGGTGTGAGCAACTGCACTCGCACCTTGGCCTCTGGTGCGGCCGCACGCTTTTGAAGGAACATATTCACCCCCACAAAAACATAATTTAATCTACCACACTTACAATACGACACAACTGTTTTATTTTGATGGGCTGTTTTCTTCCTGGGGCTGCTCTCTGGATAAGAGAAGAAGTGGGGTTTGGCGATTTTGTTTCTAGTTCAGTGGTAGGTAAATAGAGGGAGGTGCAGCTAGTTACATACCAACCACTTGGTCAGGTATGGAGATTTCTAAGTACTTTGAATCATTCATGGTTTCTTTTTTGAAGGAGCAAAAATATTTAAAGCAGATCGGCGACTGCAGCCCCCAAGCTGCATACTCTGTGGAGATGGAGGCCCTGCTACCTCTCTGCTCATCGCCGCCTCCCGGAGCCCTGATGCCAGGAAGCATGTGGGGCATGATGAGTGAGAGGAGGGATACATTCAGCAACTGGAACAGGAAGCCAGAGAGTGCTTTGCCGTCTGCATAGGCCATGAACTACTGCATGATTGGCATGGATGGTGTTCCGACTTTACTGTTCACTGTTCATGAAGCAAAATTGACTCGTGTTAACGATTCAATCATTTGTTAACTGTCTACCCTCCACTCAGCAAAACGCTAAGTGCTACAAGTGCTAGAATGGTATGCGTGGGCACGGTTCCTACCCTCGGATGCAGGCATCCATGAAACAGCATGTCATACAAAGGGCTCACAATGGTGCAGATATACAGCAGGGCCCCGAGGCAATTTGGGGAAGAGCAGCCAAGAGGAGTGGAGCTGCCAGGGGAGACTTTCTGTGATCTGTATGGCCCACAAGGCAGCAGGCACTGGCTTAGCTCTGTGTTTGGATTCCTACGTTGAGTCCTCAGGTACGCTGTGAGGTGATTAGTGCTGGGCCTATTTTATTGAGAACATTAATGCCAACAGGCTTTAGATCACAGAGCCAGCTGGTCGCTGCGTCCTGAGTGCAGAGCATTTCCGGTACCACCACTGGAAGATGTGTTGGGTGAGTCAGTCCTTGAAAAATGGGCAGGACAGCGATGGATGGGGTGCCCAGGCCGGACCTCACTGGGGACTCACCCCCGTGAGCTGGGAAATGGAATCTGAGCCCTGCCATTCACCTGCCTCTGAAAGCACATCTGAGCTTAAAGCACAAGATGCCCCCAGAAAAAACGGAGGCAAAAACAACTGGACACGGTTGCATCACCTCTTTTTCCCAGAATTCTGTCTTTGTCAAAGCCTCTGCCCCTGTTGGACAAGAGTTGATGCGGGGACTCACTCTCTGCACGGCTGCGGTTTGCCTGCCATTCCGTCCTATCCAAATGCAGAGCAATCACGAGGTTTTTCCTTGACTGAAGAAAAGCGGGACACACACACGAACAAGCTAAACAAACAAACACCACCCACACCTTCCCGCTGTCGGCATGCACACTAGGTGTCTAGTTGTGCAGCGTGTTCTCTCACGTGGGAGGGAGAGTGGTTCCTCTCTGCGGGTGAGAACCATCAGCTCTGATCACTCCCGGGCTGGTGTAGCTGCAGGTGATCTGCATTCCTGCCAATACCAGGGCCCAATCCATGGCTCATATTTGTTTATTTAGTTACTGCTGTCTTCCTCCACACATGCTGCCTCCAAATGAATTCTTATTTAAATATGCGAGCAGCGGAAGATGGAATTTTAAAATGGGAGCAGTTGGACTCTCCAGCATGAATTGATATAAAAGGGGATTTGGTGTATAGCATGGCATCTCTTAGACTTTTAGCCAAGGGCTTTTATTTGTTGACCACCTGAAAGGATCTTATTTTAATAATGACCAGTATTTGTATATGGCTTTCCTGGGTGCAAGGCCTTCTCCCATACATTTTCATTTGATTGTCAAAATAGTCCTGGGAGGTGGTATTGCCATCTACAATGATGATGAAGCAGCTGAGACCCAGAGAGGCCAAGTGACTTTCCCAGGGCCACTCGGCTACCACATGGTAGAACTGGGATTCCAATCCCAGCTTCTCTTTGGAGACTTTTTGCACTGAGCCCATACTACCACTTAACTGGGACTCTCCACTACATGGTGACGTATCTTGAAGGGACTTACAAAGTAAAATTCCCATTGGAGGGAGGTCTGTGTGCATGTGGGCCCCACCTCTCAGTGCTGTGGGTACCCTGAGTGGTTGAGTTTTTTTAGATCATCTGAGACAAACTGTTTCTTCAGACCAATTTCCCAGTTTCTCCTTCTCCTCCTCCTCCTCTGCCCTCCTCCTCCCCTTCCTCCTCCTCCTCGTCTTCCTCCTCCTCTTCCTTCTTCTTCTTTTTCTTCTTTATAACTCCAGTTTGAAGGCCAATGTACCAAAAAGGCCACTTGGATATAAATCAACCAATGTCTTAGTGACAAACACAAAAATAAGATTTTAATAGATGAATACCAACTGATGGAGCCCTTTTTTTTTTTTTTTTTGTTAACTAAAAGGTCCAACACAGGTAATCACTAGTGAGTTATGGGGGTATAGACATCCTGGGGGGAAAACAGAACAGCCCCGCTATGTATTCGTACTGTCTGCTATTAGATACGACAGAGAATAGAGGTGCAGAGGCAGAACTGAAGCTGCTTTACATCCTGTTTTTTCTCCTTTCATCTGCAGTGCTTTCTCGACTGTGTTTTCACAGAATAGATACAATCAATTTGTATTCTGTTTGTGCAGCAAAATTTTGGCTACTGAGTAATAGTTAATTTAATAATCTGGTCAACTCAGAGAAAATAAACAAAATATTAATATAAATAAATTAACTTTTCAAGCAAGAAATAAATTATTTGTTCATTTCCTCTAAACTGCTTTTGAAATACTAGGCAATGTTAAGCGTATCAATGAATGGCCATCCCTGTGCAACACAGTTGGTGACAGAGCTGGACATGCATCAGGGATCTGTGTGTCAGCTTCCATGCCTGTTTACATGAAATCATGCAAACTAGGAGATAAATAAAGCACACATTCACCAACTCTGTTTCTGTTCATCTTTCCCCAGTGCTCACCTGCATGTGAGCACCCATGAGATCATACTATTTTTAACAGATAAAATTCACTGGCTACAGAGACCTTTGATCAGTGTGGATCCCTGTGAAGGGTCCTCTCCTATCCTTACCCTCTGCCTTTTGTTAATGTCTACTACCGTCAGATGGCTTGTAATGGTACCCACCAGGTCCGCCGCTAAGAATGCCTTCCCCAGAAGTCAGTTGTCCTTGCTAATGTGCTCTTTCCACACATCCAATGGGAGATTTGTTCCTGACTCTGTATTGTTCTTTGCTACTTAAGCCCCCAAATATGGGCTGCATGTCTCACCAATGGAAAGAGTCCTTTTAGTTCCTGTCTGTAGCTCCCTTTTCCACAACGTGACTCTTGATCTACGGATGTACATGTGGGGATAGATAGCACACTCTCCCTTGCATTTGCCCATGACTTTTTTTTTTTTAAGATTTTACGTATTTATTTTCAGAGATAGGGGAAGTGATGGAGAAAGAGAGGGAAACATCGACGTGTGAGAGAAAATCAGGTACCTCTTGCACACCCCCAACAAGGGACCTGGCCTGCAACCCAGGCATGTGCCCTGACTGGGAATTGAATCGGTGACCTTTCTGTTCACAGGCTGGTGCTCAGTTCACCGAGGCACACCAGCCAGGGCACCCATGACTGCCTTTAAGATGTATCCAGCAAACGCCTCTCTTCTCCTCTCTTCCTCTCCTGATCACCCACTGCACACAGCTTATTGTAGGTACTCTTAAGTTATTGTCAAAATACATCTGGTCTCCCCAGTTAGAATCATGTCACTTTAAAAGACAAATCAATTGCTGAATAATGTAAACAGCAAAACTCTGGCCAGTCAACATCGAGACCTAAGTGACTGTCTGGACCACCACATACTAGGTGTCTGAACATGGATAAGACATTTGGGGGTTTCATCTTCTTCACACAAAGTGAGCTTAATTCACTCTGAATTTGCTTCATACTCTTCTGTGTTATATCATTTAGGTCTTTGGTTCCTTGCATCATACAGTTTTGTGTTCTAGTAGCATTCAATCACTGCTAGTGACTGGTGTCATTGGTTACCATCATTTCCAGTTATGATTCATTATTAGTTCATTCATTTCATGAATAGTACTAAGTACTATGTCCTAAGTACTAAGTAGGTAGCAGTGAGACAGGCTGGTAAGCCAAGACTAGTAGAAGAGAGAAACTGAGACAGACCTTTAAATGTCCAATCAGTTTACAGCCATCTAGTAAATCACAAAATCCTATCTTCCCTAACTTAAGTATACTTAAGAGTAAATGGTTTATGCTTCTCCTCCCCAACTGGAGTGTAAATACCTTAAATCACCCTATTTAGGAAGATAGATAACAGAAATCCAATTAGTGCCATTTGTGCCAAACACACACAAGGATGGGTGAAGCCAGGAAAATAAATCTTACGTTGGCTCATCAGCATAGAGCTGATGAATATTCTGTTGAGTTCCTCCCCTAAAATCCCTGCCTTTAGAAAACAGATGGGAACCCTTGAGACAAAGACCCAGGGCAGGCTCTCTCTGGAGCACGCCCATGCTGCTCTTGACTCCTGGGTGTGAATCTTTACTTTTCTTTCCTAAACTCTGAGTCCCCATGAGACTTGCAATGGGGGAGAACAGGCTGGGGCAGCTTATCCCCAGTTCATCCCTGAACCTGTCCCCAAGGCCCCCTTTTCTCTGACTTTTCAGTGAGCTAAAGCAGACCTGCTGGGCTCACTTCTTTCCTGTAACATTCTTAGGCAAAGAAGAGTGCCGTGTAGGCTGCCTCCCATTGCTTCTTCTATCCTATACTTTTCAGTGAACTGAAAGCCCCCACCTTGGCTAGCTTCTGTCACTGTGAATTTTACTTCTCAGTGAGTCCACACAGCCCAGCGTGGCTCACTCCTTTCCTAGCATTTTTCTAGGGAGGCATAGCAGAGCATGGCCAGGGCTCTCTCCTGTTGCTTCTTCTACCCTAAGCCCTTCCTTTGTTTCACTGTCCCCATCTTTAATAAACATAGTCTCCAAATCACCTGGACTTGCACTGAGAAATGTTTCCTGCATGAAGTCAAGAACCCACATATTAATGGCCAGCCCAAGGCAGACCCACTCTGCACCCAGTCCTTTCCCGATCACATTAGTGGACCAACAGACAAACTTGCTTCTATCACAGAAATTACACCTTAGTCTAGGAGACAGATAATTTGGAATAGACAAACAAATATGTGATCTAAAGTCAGTCAGCAATGCATTACGTGGAAGGGTACAGTAAGGCCGTGGTAGAGAATGGGTTATATTAGGAAGTAGCAGTAACATATAAGCATAGACTTGAGTGAAGTTGTTGAACAACCACGTGAATATCTGGGGCAAGACCATTTCAGGCAGAGAGAACTGCAGGTGCTGATGCCTTGAGGCAGGTGTATGCTTGACGGGTTTGAGGAATGGCAAGTAGTGCCATGGAGCTGGGGCTAAGTGAGCAAGCAGGGCTGAGAGGGCAGGAGGCTGTGGAATAGCGCGCAGTTGGATTACAAAAGCCTTGTGAGTTAGGCTGGGACATCTGAATTGTATTCTACATGAGATGAGACGCCACTGGGAGATTATAAACTGGGAGTGACATGATCTGATTTATGTTTTGAAAGGATAGTTCTGTTTGGCAAGTAGTGAATAACAGGGAGGGATGGGCAAAAGAGTAGAAACAGATCAGTGAGGGAATTGTAAAGAAGGTGATGACTTTGAAAGGGTTTTAGCAGTAGGCACAAGGAGGTCCTTGATGCTAGAGAAGAGGGTAAGAAATCAGAGAAAATATGTGTAAAGAAAACTTTATTTCATCTAGTCCTGAAGAGACTAAACTTAGAGTCATAAATCTTTTATAACTTTTATTTACTACCTATATTCTGTGCTTTGGTGTACAGATATTTAAGGTAGAAATATACTTCCGTATTCTTCCCAGTTATTTTCCTGGACACCTATCTTCCATATATCTTTTTATATAATACCTGTTGTCCTTCATAAGATCTAATGTTATAGTTTCATCTGGGCATTTTCCTCCTTTTTCCATGAATTTTGCTTTATGACCCTCTTGACTGCCTGGCACAACGTGTTCTTTCTTCCCTTCTTCATGACTATATTCTGTCTGTTGCGGACTGCCGACCATTTCAGTCTGATAACCTATGGTTTCAGAGATGAAATTCTGTGTCGTAGTACTAAATGAATAACTACTTTTTATTTTCTCCTTTCTGCATTTTATGCCTGAACTTCAAGTGCTAGAAAGGATGCAAACATCATCTTTCTTCCCACTGTGGTTTCTTGTCCCAGCCATCAATGTTACTAGAAATGTGTGTCTTCCATATTCTTCTGTCTCTCCCAGGTGTTTTCCCAATAAAACTAGATTGGGAGCAGTTGTGGAATTGGTCAGTCTTGGCTACTTCTCCATATTACTTTATGGTTGAAGAAAAAAGGAAGCCTCTTTAACACCATGTCTGGTTTTCTTTTAACCACTGCCATTTTTTTTTGGTTGGAGTATATCAACCACTGCTAGATATTTCTTGTCATCATAGGTATATGCATGCCTGGCCATTCTCTCTCTCTCTTTTTCTCTCTTTCTTTAAAATTTATTTTAGAGAGAAGAGAAGGGAGGGAGAAAGAAAAGGAGAGAAACTTCAATGTGCAAGAGATACATCAATCAGTTGCCTCTCACACCCCAAACTGGGGACTTGGCCCACAACCCAGGCATGGGCCCTGACCAGGAATTGAACCAGCAGCCTTTTGGGTTGTAAGACAACACCCAGTCCACTGAACCATACAAGTCAGGGCCTCTCTCTTTAAAAAAAAAAAAAAAAGGTATTAGAGAAACAGGAAAGGAGGAAGAAAGAGAGGGAGAGAAACACTGAAGTGGGAGAGAACCATCAATCAATTGCTTCTCATACATGCTCCAATGGGGGATGAAACCCCCAACCCATGCATGGACCCCGACTGGGATTCGAACCAGCGAACTTTTGATTTGTGGAACAATGCCCAACCAACTAAGCCACACCAGCCAGGGCTGTGCATTCTCTTTTGAGCTCATTTCATACAGACTGGTAATGCCTGTCAGAAGCTTCACCTACACTCTTCAGGCTGCAAAACTCTTAACATTTTCCTTTTTTTTTACATACTTCTTTGCTTAACATTAATTCTTCCATTCTCAGCATATTTTTAGCCAAAGGATGTTTGCCCTATCTAATCACTCTTCTCATGGTCTGAAAACATTCCAGATAGTTATTTGTTCCACTTCTTCATGATCACCTCCTCAGCAATGCCATCTTGCTTTGGTATCATAAGTAATCAGTGGCCGGTACACATGGCTACCATATGCAGGGCATACCTTCTAGCTCATGAGAACAAGTTCCTTTGTATTCATGCATGGAAGATGTTCTAAGACTTCTGTTTCCAGAATACAAGATTTTCTTTTTTCTTTTTCTTTTTTTTTTTTTTGCTACTCTTTTATCCCTGAACTTGATAAAATGCAAATAAATTATGGAATGCTAACAATTAACGAATAAATTCCAGTTGGACACTGGGAAGGCTAAGGTAGGGTCCACATTCTATGTTATCAGGAGCAAAGACTTCTGCCCACCGCTCTTCTTTGAACTGAAAATGTTGCTCCCACCAGAATGAATCAGAGTCAAATCTGAGCCTCTTACAAAATCAAGCTGTGTCACCACAGGGCACAAAGAAGAGGTGTATCGGCACATTCACTGATTAATTGACTGTTTTTGAATATCTGTATCCATCCTGGATTGCACTTAGCTGTAGTCCAGAGAAAATTTGGTTGTTTCTCTGCTAGCTTTGTTTTGGTCCTAGTGCATTAGAGAGTATATGAAATAACCTTCCTAAAAAGTATTTAAATGGAAAGACCATTGTTCTGGAATGGTATGGGCATAGATCTGTGCAGAGGTAGGGACTGCACCAAGGTACCCTTGGGGGACATTTAAGGTCTTGGATCTGCTGAATTTCTACTGTAACCAGACTTATACCTAATGTCTACTTTTATAAAAATCACTCCCTAAGGTCTCCCTTACTGGAACAGAAATGAGTAGCATGCAAATGAGTAGCCTCAAGCCTTCCTGCGATTGCTATTTTGGCACTAACTGATTACCTATTTCTCTGCTCAGCTCTCATCCCGAAGGCCTGGTCCCAGGCCACATCAAAGCAGGCCAGCCCAGGCCCAGAAGGACTGAGCTGACTTCTAAGATGGCTCCATCGTTCTCCGTCCCAAGGTCAGATGGCACACTGGATGCTTTGTGTCCGCTCCAAGCCCTCACTGCTTGTATGCCTTCCGGTCTAGACTCACTCCTACAATCTCTAAAAGGCATCAGGTTGTCTTTACAGAGATCTGTTTCCTTGCTTCAGCCCCAACTACAACAAAAAGCTCCTAGCAAAGGGTTTAGTTTCAATAGTATTGTGTTGTGGAAGCTCAAAGTGTGTAGAGAACATTTTAGCCCTGTTGGCAGTAGCCCCTGTATTGCCAGTTCGGTTCATGAACAATATAGCACGTGGATGCAGCAGAGCCACAATCACCTTTAAATCAGACCTGGGCCCCGCAGTGTGTAATGCTCAGGTGCTGAGCGCCAGCAACTGGTTCCACACAACGGTGTTCTGCTCCAGCTTCCACTTTATTTTTTAAAAAGGTTTTATTTATTTATTTTTTAGAGTTGGTGGGGAAGGGAGGAAGAAAGAGAGGAGAGGAACAACGATCCAGCGGTTGTGTCTCATCGGCCCCCAAGTGGGGACATGGCCCGCGACACAGTAGCCTGCCTGGGAATCAAACTGGCAACCCTTCGGCTTGCAGGCCGGCACTCAACCCACTGAGCCACACCAGCCAGGGCTAGCCTTTCACTTTAAAGACAGTCGCTCTACTGCTAGACACATGGCAGATGCTCAATAAATACTTGCTGTCTCAGGTCCTGTTACATAAAAATTTGTAAATTATAATCTCAATAGAGTAATGCCAATATCCTACTGATGCAAAAGACATGTTAGGACACGGAAAGGTTGGGAGCTCAGCAAAACTGAGATTAAGATAACCATCTTAAACATAAGCAAGATATAAATTTTGGCTTCCTCGTGTACACATATGCATGCACTTAACAGATACTGTTTTATATTTTTACCATAAACCATGTACAGTTTCCCTCTGATGTGATCAGAGTCTCTGCAACTGTGCAGCCCTAGATCCTTGCAGCCCCCCGCCCCTGCCACTCACTGCACAGTTCCCAAATACAAGCAGGGCCGCGATCACACTCATATACAAGCAGAAAGGAGAGCCAGGGCCACCCCCGCCTGAGATATCCTGACACCGGCCTGCAGCAGCAGCCGGCCCCCAACTCTAACTTTGCCTGTTAGGCTGACACAATGCGACACTTCCCTCCAGATTCACGTGATGGAGCTCGAATCTGCTGAACGAGCAGTCTGCCTTCGAAACCCAGCATCTGGGGTGTAAAAATCTCAGATCCTGGAGCTTATTTCAAGGTCAATTTGCTTCAGAATCAAAATCCATTTGCCATAAAGTAGAGATATGCTTGAGAGAAGGGGAGGGCCTTCAGGAGGGAAGGTGCATTCATTAAAACAGCTGTAGGAAACCCAAACATCACACAAACACACACAGACACTCACACACACTCGCTCACACACCATCTTACACACACATTCACACATGCAGTCACTCACACGCACTCACACACACACTCACACATTCACATACACAGTCACACACTCACACATGCACTCACTTGCAAACACTTGCACGCACTCGCCATCTGTGCATTTTTAATACCCTATCTTGACCTATGCGTCTGTCCACATTCTGTGTCCCTGTGGGTTTTCTGAGGGACGGGCGGGGGCACGAGCTCTCTTCCCATATCTCCTCATCTTGGGTGAAGAGCAGGGGCGTCTCCCCAGGCACGGCTGCCGCCTTCCATCTCCTGGGCAATTACTAAATCATTACCAGGTCCTCGCAGACTTCCGTGAGCCAGTGACAGTTTTCCTTGAGCCCATGGGCAGAGCTCAGGGTGTCAGGGAGAACTGGTGGTGGCAATTTTCACCTCCTTGTCAAATTGCTCCCTCTGTTCTGTGATGGCCTGGCTCCCTCCAGTCCAGTGTCCTCTGTCACTTCCTATTCTCCAGTTTTGAGAAATATTTCTCTTTCTTCTGTCCTTCACCTCCCAAATCCTGGTCCTCAGTGAGGGGGATCTGTGCTGAGCAGTTTGACTAGATGTTGCCTTGGTCAAACAGGAGAAGGGGCCCAGAAACGTGACCCGGGAGAGGAGGCTGAGGTGAGAGCAGGCCTTGCACAGGGTCCTGCTGTCTTACCAGCTTGCCGAGGTGCAATTTACCCTGTGCCTTGTCCTCCTGAGCAGAACCAGTCATCGTTACCTGCAGGTGGTTTGCTAACCCCTGAAGAAATAGGCTGTGGGAATCAGGAAGCCAAGAAAGCTACTGAGAGCAGCAAAGAGCACGGGGCAGCTTTTTATAAGGATTTCCTTGAAGGCCCAGCAGAAAATGAAGAAAAAGCCAGCTTGCTGAATATTTTCACCCAAGTGTCACCCGCTCTTTGTCCCTCGTGGCTCACGGCAGACACCCTCAAACCTGCAGTCTGGTTTGCAGGGCCAGTGTGGGAAGTACTCAGGCCATCCCCTGGGTCAGCGAGTTAATTAATTAAGCCATTACTCAGTGAGCTCCCTGGTATGGGCCAACCCAACACCATGCTAGGTGCCAGGGTATATACAAAAGAGGCATGAGACAAAAATCCCTGCTTTTCAGGAGCCGTGTGCTGGTGAGGCAGGCATCCCGTGTGCTCTTGGGGCTACTGTTTATGAAGACCTCACTGTGAGTGACCCTGGGGTTCAGCTACACACCGAGTCCCACCCTGTGAAGAAGGTACTATTTTCAACCCCATATTCAGAGGAGGAAACTGAGGCTGGGCAAGGCTTAGTAACCTGATCCACTTCCCAGGGAGTAGATTCTGAAGAGCCAGGATTTGAACCCAGGTCACTCAGACCCCAAATTCTCTACCCAGGTATTTAACCATCACGTGTGGCATCTCAGGGAAGGCAGGGTATTGCTTTGACTAGAAAGCTATCTGCTCACTGCCACTTTGGGATGGATCCACGTCCAAGGTGATTAAATGCTGTCTGGCTGCAAGACCTCCCACTGCCACCACCTCCCAAAAGATAAGGGGCAAAGAGGCATGGCAGAGGAGGAGCATGGCCAGGAGCCAGAAGTAAAGAGGGAAGGACTGGAAAAGAGCTGGGAGGGACCGGCAGCACTCTGGTCACGTGACGGACGGCCATCTAGCACCTCACCTTCCACCAAGCCCATTTCAAATGCAAGCGTGTTGTCCATTTTCATAGTCTTGGTTGGCCAATATGCAGCTGCAACAGCTTTTTGTGTTCTGAGACCTGGGGCAGACAGTGACAGTTTTACAACCCAGGGGACCTTTAAACAAGAACTGACAAAGCAGTGACAATCTTAGTGAAAATGTCACCCTGAGCTAGCCCCAGAAAACTGGGCCAAATCCGCATGGAGGAGCTTCAGGCCAGCTGTAGCCTTAGGGGATAACTTCGCAGCTCCCTGGGCCAAGGCTCAAGGCCTTCCTCTGGGCCCCTCCCTTTCCCGGGCAGGCAAAGGTGGCAGGCCACTTGGGGTCTGCCCTTGCCTCCACACGGCCCCTCACCTCCTGTGAGAACAGCCTCAGTTTTGTCTCCCTTGGGAAGAATAACAGATCAAAAGAAAAAGCACTGACCCATTTGGGGAAAAGTGTTTCTTTTCCTGCATCCGCCTGTAATTGCTGAGCGGGAAGCAGGGAGCAGGTCCCCAGGCAGTGATGGGCGCAAACCCTGCTGTTCCCAGCTCCACACACCTCTCCCAGGTCAGCTCATACCTGGGACAGCCCTCCCCACTGCCCCCATGCCCCCTGAGCTGCTCATCCTCTGCATTAGAAGAAGGAAGTTCCCACTCAGACAGGGCGCTCCTCCAAATGCATCCTTCTAATTTTAGGCTGGTGACAGCTCGTCACCCCAGCATCCAGTGACAACGTTCAAGGAATGAGCATCTCCATGTCATTGTGCAGTCCAGCATGGAGGCTGCTCTGAGTCCCTTTATGACACCAGCATTTGAGGTTTTTCTGCAAAGCAGGGAGGGAAATTCACTATGCGTGCCCGCATGTAAGAGATGGGATTTCACAAAGGGAGGCCACCAAGTGTAGGAGAGGGCAAGGGCTGAAGAGCTGAGGGCCAGAGCTCCCCTGCTTCCCAGCCGGCAGAGGTGAGGCCCGGTGTGTGACACCCTCCCAGGTCTCCCCGGGCGTCAGGATAGCAGGGGTGCCCAAGCACTCAGAGTGGGGATGCTATTGAAATAAAAATGGCTCAGGTCTCAGTCTGTGCGGGTTGGGGGAAATACACAATCACTTTGAGTCTCAGTTTCTTTTGTGAACTAGGAAGGATCGAAATATCTCTCAGTGGTGTGGTGAGGATTAAATGTGACCCCCAAGTAATCTTCTTGGCACAGTGCCTGGTTCTTCATCAATGCCCAGAGAGCGGAAGCTCTACTTATTAATATTTTTAGATTAGACTATCGAACTCGAGTCATGGTAAGTTTTAAATTTTTACTCAATTGGAATGAAATGCCCATTAGGTTATGAGCTGTCTCCTCAGTCTGACATTTGGGGGTCAGTGCTAGAAAGGAGGGAAAGGCACCCCAAAGGGTTAGCCTCGGGAAGCGTCCATGAGATCCCACTGGAGCTGACCGGAAGAAAAAGGTGCTCTGCCCAGGGGCCAAAGGGCCTTTGGAATAGTGGACAGTCCCATTTCAGAGGCGTCCACGTGAGTGCCCAGGCTTTGGGCAAGCTGAGATGTTGCTTGTGCCCATGGTCAGTAGGGTGGTAAGTAAGGTCACGGGGAGTCCTCTTGTAGGAGTGGCTTCTGGGCTTCTAGGGCACGCACAGTGCCTGGACACGTAGCTGATGGTTAACCCCCAGGTAAGAGCCCCCAACCCGACTCTTTCATGCAAGAGCTGGGCCCGAGGGAGGAGCACAAAGTCCCATGAGCGAAGTGGGACTTGAGGACTGGAAGCTTGAATGAAGACAAGTTGGGGAGGGACAGGCCAGGAGGTTCACTGAGGGCAGCAGCTGAGGCTACATGTCCTCAAAAGGGCCTGGTCCCAAGGCCTTAAACTAGGGAAATGACATCAGATTTAAATAATGTCACCAGCTTTAACCAAAGCGAAGCTACATTGTGGGTGTCACAGAAACAGGCG
Source organism: Mormoops blainvillei (assembly GCA_004026545.1). NCBI lineage: Eukaryota > Metazoa > Chordata > Mammalia > Chiroptera > Mormoopidae > Mormoops > Mormoops blainvillei. The sequence goes on along the minus strand of PVJD01003020.1, from coordinate 63,816 downwards.
CCTGCAGCAGAAGCCATGAGAGAGGCCCAGTCCAGGCCACCGAGGCCCAGGTGGGGCTGGGGCCGAGCCTGCCATGGTTCTGCGTGTGGGGCCTGAGCCAGCGAGAAGCTGCCGTTCCAGCCAGAGCGCTGCCGCGCACCTGCCACAGCGTGGCTGGGTAAACTGGCGTTCCAGCACGTTAACCTCACCACGGACGCGCTCTGTGTAGTACACTGTTGTCGGTAGTTCGGCATTTGATAAACATGTGAGGTGACAATGTAAAGTGCTTCATCTGTAACTGTCTGCAATTTCACTACCATTTAATTCAAATAAGCACATGTTTGACATCTAATATGCATCCATTTCTTTCCCTGAGCTCTGCTTCCATCCATGAAACTTTACACACTTTTGGGTAGGCTTTGGGCTAAAAACATTCTATTCATAAATTTCAATAGCTTGGTGATGCATTACAGCAGCCAAAATATTTTTCACATTAAAAGCTGAGACAAGCACTGTAAAGAGTTCCAGTACATTTTGTATGACTCTAGTGTATTAGTTACATATTGCTGCATAACAAATCAGCCAAATGTTGGTGGCTTAAACGACAATAATACTTTATTGTCTCTCACAGTTTCTGTGGGTCAGGAATTCAGGAGTAACTTGGCTGGTCAGTTCTGGTTTAGGGTCACTTATAAGATCAAAGTACGATGAAGGCTGGGGCTGAAGTTATCTATAGATTTCACTGAGGCTGGAGGATTTACTTCCAAGGCAGCCCCCTCACAACGAGGTTACCTGTGGACTGGGGACATGCCGAGTGTGCTTCAGGCATGCAGGCTGACTTTCCTCTGAGCCAGTGACCCAAGAGATCAAGGCAAAAATGGTAATGCCTTTTATGACCACGCCCCTGAAATCACATACCATCACTTCCTCCATGTGTGGTTAGTCATGTAGGGCCAGCTCAGATTCACGTGGAAAGGCACTAGACACGGGTCTGTATACTAGGAGGGGAGACTCACTGGGGATCATCTCAAAGGCCAACTACCCAACTAGCCCCGTCTTTGGAGTCTACTTTTGAACTATTTGCAGAAGCATACATTCATGAACATAGGCATGTGAGTAGAAAATTCTGGCCCCACTCAGGGAAAGTCTAGCTTTCCCCACCTTAGTTGACATATTTTAATGTGTTACATTGGTTCTAGCAACTTCTGTTTCATCACTAAATTCCATCTCAATTCCATCACTCTTTCTTCCTAATACCTATTTTCTCTTCAGTTCCATTCTTTAGTTTTTCTTAAGGGAGGGAGGGAAACATCAATGTGTGAGGGAGAGATCAATTGGTTGCCTCTCACACACCCCCAACTGGGGACCTGGCCTGCAACCCAGGCACATGCCTTGACTGGGAATCGAACCAGTGACCTTTTGGTTCACAGGTCAGCACTCAATCCCCTGAGCCACAGCAGCCAGGGCTCTTTAGTTCCACTCTGCCTCTAGCTCCAGTTCCTTGCTACTAGCAATGGGACCGGTGTGTGGATTTAGATCCTCAGCTCCATTTGAATTAAAAACCTTTGTCTTCCTTCTTGCTCTTTTCCTCTTTCCTTACATACGTGGATTCCCCTTTGATCTATTGTTCTCTCAGTCCCAGAGCAATATGATTCTGCACAGAGGAGCCAGAGAGGCAAAGAGCCAGGAAATTTATCTTGTAATTACCAAATGCATGTGCATATGCAGAGCATAGCATAGGATTATAAAATGCCATCACACACATAGGAATCAGGACTTAGTTCTGCACAGATTTATGGTGTCATTTGAGTTAAAGTTCTAATTGAGTTTCTCCACCTACCTATGCTGGAATATCCTATTATCTCATACTGAACATATGTAAGTAGAGCCAAACTCATCATCCTCTTAAAGTAGCCCCCCACCCCGAATAACAATTTTCTGTCCATGTTTCCTCCTAAAAAGGTGCAAAAGCTAAACACATCAGCGTCTCCTTGGCTTACCAAGATTCCCTGTGCCCTGTGTCTACACAGTGACGAATGCTGACATGTTTCTCTCCTCCATCCCTCTTTCCTAGTCTTATAACCACCTTATTCCGGGTTTCTATTACCTCTGGACACATCACTTGCATCAGTATCCCAAGTCATCCAGCCACCTCTAATGCCTCCAAGCCAAACCAATTCTGCACGCTATGACCAGATCAATTTTTCTTAAATTCCACTTTCATCATTTCATTCTTCTGCTCAAAAATCCTTCCAGTATTTCTCCACTGGAGTCAAGATAAAGTATAAACTCCTTGGCCTGGCATATTAGGCCCTTGAAATTTATTTCAAACAATATTTCTACTTCCTTTTTACTTCTACCCAACCTGAGAACTCTGTCTGCATGTCTACCCACACTGTTCTTCATTCTTGCTATGTCCTGGCCCCGCCTGCCCAAGTTATATCCACCCATGCTCTCCATCTTCCATCACACTTCTCAGAGGGCTCTTTCTCCTCCTGGATCTGCCTCTCTGAAACTCCAAGTCTAATTATAGTCCACTCTGCACATTTGCCCCAGCACATAGAATCAAACTCTTGTGTTAAAATCAAGCTCTCCTCACTGCCAGTGCAGAATTCCTTAAACAATAGTCTTCATGTTGACAAGACTGTGGATCTTCGCCACTGTTCTATGTAAGAATTCAATACTTGCTCACTAATGAGTTCAATAACAGCCCCAGGAACATGTGTTTAAAAATGGATTTCACTCTTCTTTTTCTGGCTCGACAGCTACTCTGGGTAGAAAGAACCGGGTTTCCAGCCTTGGTTTAAACCCAAAACATTTGATACTGCATCAGCGGGGAGCAGAGTGGCACCCTGTCCGTCAGAGACGCTCGGCTCACTCTGCCCTTGCTGATCCCCAGTGTTGTTTGTTTGCTGGAACGAGCTTTATTTTCTCTCTCAGTTTACCCTTATGATTTGACAATTTAACAATTGTTTTTGGTGCTACTGGCAAGCATCCTATTTAGGGCTACCCACTATGGAAAGCTGGAGTAATGTGTGCTTGTATGTTTTTGTTTTCTGCAAGATGCTGCTAGGGTGAAAATGCTTGGATGATAATGACAGGACAGCAAGTGACTGAAACAAAGAAATGAATTTCTCCTGTTGCCAAGGGCAGACTTCCACCTCCATTGCTAAATGAAGAGATGGAAGCAAGAGAAAGACAGGCATCCTGAGATTGGCCATCCCCTGGAAGAGGAAGCCTGTCCTTGGTGTCTTCCCCCTGAGAGAGAGCAATGACCTTAAAGCAACATTCTAATTAGCATTTATATTAAGTGAACTAGGAACTTGGTAAAGGAGTTGAATACAGAAGCATGAGAAGCATGTTTTGACTGTTAGGGAGGAGTGAATAAAGGGAAGTGATTATTTACTCTTGTAGCAAATAAAAGTCTATTAAGTGCCAGACTCAGAGACTGGCATTGTTATTTATACAAAAAAGAAAAAGAAAGAAAAAGAAAAAAACCAAGAAATAAATCCAACTCAAATTCAAACCACAGTCTGCTTTTCAGTGCCTTGTTCCCACCAAGAACTCTTCAATCTTCTCTGGATTTAAGTCAAGCCTGTTGATGGAAACCCAAGCCGAGTCATAGTCAGGGAACCATGCAGCATGACAGCAGGTACTGAGGAGACCGAAATAAGAAATGGAAAAGGCTTCAGTCACAGTTTCATTGCCAAGTGTGGGCAGGTGCTTCCATGCAGTGTGTTTTCTGTGACTTGGCCTCGTCTGTGTTTAACTGACTTTAATAACATGGCTTTGACCATGCTGCAATGCCCTCCCGTTAAGCCAGACATAATAAAAGAGAAATGAACCACCATTCCCAACAACCCAAGCTTAAACTGTGGCTGAGATAAACCAAAGTCAGGAAGGTAGTACCAACCCTGGCCAGGTAGCTCAGTTAGAGTTGGTTAGAGCCTTGTTCCGATATGCCAACATTATGGATTCGATCTCTGGTCAGGGCACATACAAGAAGCAACCAATGAATGAATACATAAGTGGAACAACAAATTGATCTTCCTTCCTTCCTTCCTTCCTTCCTTCCTTCCTTCCTTCCCTCCTTCCTCCCCTTCTTCCATCTTTCTTTCTCCCTCTCCCCTCCTTCCTCCCCCTCTCTCTCAAATCAATGAAAAAGAAAAATTATAAAAAGGTAGTACCAGTGTGACCCAGAGACTGTAACCCCCACAGTCACTCCTCAGCAAATCCAGGGCTAACAGGAGAGTGACCTCTAGACCCCAAGCCTCCTAAGGTTCAGGGGGAACCTGAGTATGTGTGTTTCCTGTCTACACCCTAACTCAAGCATCTCCATACTTTTACTGGTGTTAACTGATGGGTATGTACATAGACCTTTTTTTCATAAAAAGAATTTCTTTGTTTATTTAAAAAAAATATTCTAAATATGTAAATACAAGAGAGCCAAAACGATCAGGATTAAAAGTTCGATATCTAATCATGTGCCACCAACTTTGTGGGATACCATTGAGTCGCAATGTCTGAAGATGTTTTCTTGTCTAATAAAATGAAGCAACTTCATCAGATGGTATCAGAGAAGGATTCACAAGCAAGGCATGAGGAGAGAGAGGGAGAAAAGGAAAGTAGGAGAGAGGGAGGGAGGAAGGAGAAGAGAGAGAGAGAAAGACAAATAGAAAGAAAGAGCGAGGGAAGAATAACTGACAGGTTGAAAAGGGAAAAGGGAATGGTATACATGAAATTCCTACAGATGTTCCAAGAATTGAGACATGCAAACCAGAGCACAGTATCCACCTGACCTGACCAAGGCACAGGCCCCCAGGTCGGGAGGTATCAGATGGTCAGGGCCCATCCATCCCTTAGGAGAAATGGTGTGACGTCTGTGACATCGTTGCATGGAGAAAGGAGGAGCTTTCTCCTTAATTGAGATTTTTCTAATCTGTCAACCTGTAGGCAGAATCTGGGACACATTCGAACTGGTGAAAGAGATAGCTATTTCTATAAACACCTGCTATATCACATATCATGCTGAGCCTTGAACACTCTTTCATTTTGTTTTTAATCCTCACCCGAGGAAATTTTTTCATTGCTTTTAAAGAGAGGGAGGCATGGAGGGGGTAGAGAGAGAGAAAGAGAAAGAAACACTGATTGGTTGCCTACCGGGAATTGAACCAGAAACCCTTTGGTTTACAAGATGTTGCTTCAACCAACTGAGCCACACTGGCCAGGGCTTGAGTATTCTTCTATCAGCTCTTCTCATTTACTCATTTAAAAATGTTTATTGAGCAAACGATGTGTACTAGGTTTTGCTAATACAGGAAATAAAACAATCATTCCTGCCTTCATGGAGTTTACAACTTAGTTTATAATATAGCTTGGGGGAGTAATAATAGATAAAAAAAGCAATCATCTATTTTTTTAAAAAATAAATGTTACATGATCATTAGGGTCTGCATTTTGTAGATGAAGAAACAGAGTTTTAGGGACTCAAATGCCTTGTTCAGCATTTTGCAGCTGGTGATTTTTAGAGGGACGATTGAGATGAGGTCTGATAACCCCAAACATATACTCCTTCTACTGCATGCACATGTCACCACTACACCCCTAGGAGAGAAAAATCATTAGCAAGGGAAGGAAGAAATGAGAAAACAACAAAATTGAAATTATGGGTCATGCCATGATTACGTTGACTGGCCCAGGAGGAATTTTCAAATTTATAATCTGGTCACTGAAATAACCCTGATAACCTACTGGAGCAAGGCTGCTATGGAAAACAAACAAAATGAATGACAGGGAGGACCATTTCAGCACAACTGCCGAGAAGCATGGGAGCCCACTCTTCCGTTCCCCGAGGAAGTGAATAGAGGAGAGCAAGGAGCCCTCCTGAGCTGTTCTCAAAGGCAATTCCACTCGAGATTCATAAAACTTCCAGCCATGAATGTCTCTTTTGCCAGCTCCTGGCTGTTTGCGAGTGATGCAGACATTTGTGTGAGATATACAAAGCCATTTCAGCTGCTCAAAAGCTATCAGCACTTACATGCTAGGTTTGAGCAAGACAGATCCCGCAGTACCCAGGGCATCAGAAGGGATTACCCAGAAACCGATAACAGATTTTAATTTAGATGATCGCGATGGGGGCTCTGGAGGAGGAGGCTGAGAAATGGACAGATTTAACTCCAGAGTGGTGAAAGGAATGAGATGAAACTGAGGATAAAGTTACATTTGGAGGTTTATTTAACCAGCCACCACCATACCGTCTCCCACGCTGCAGCCCTTCCTTTGTGATATGCAGCGGGCTGGGTAGGAACCCTCTGTGCCCCCCACCAAAAAAAAGCAGGCTGGCCCAGTGCCTAGGATGCTAGCCCACTGGGGAGACTTTAATAGCTATTATTGCTCTTTGTTACCCTGGAAATAAATAAAACACATTTTTAATTACCCAGCCTATTGGACACAATATGTCCTAGTTTCGGGATGGGGTATGAGGGTGTCCCACCTGGACAGAATTCTTTCTGGTGTCAGTTCCCACATGTTAACTCACCCCCCCCCCCGCCCTACTATTTCCCAGGCTCATTACTCTTATCTCTAGTTAAAGTTTAATTGCCGGCCATCGGCCTGTTCTGCTTCCATCTAATGAGAGACCACTTGGCACCTCTCTATATAGGACACTCATTCATTCATTAAGCTATTCAATTATTCAGCAAATATTTATTGATTGATCAACTGCTAGCTACCAGGGACTGTGGCAAAAGCAGAAAATATAAGAGCGAAGAGAATACACTTGGTTCCTGCCTTCCTGGGGAGAGCTTCTTTGATGTAATATGGGTAGAGAAAGGGAAAAAAAAAAAACAAGGAAGTTGAAAAATACTTATAATTTTTAGTAAGTAATATAAAAGAAGAAGTACAGGACTAAAACAACGATTATAAAGAGGACTTGGGGAAGCTGACTTAGGAGAGATCACCCAGGAAGACGGGATTAAAGCTCCCGAAGGAGTGATGATTTAAGCTGACCTAAAACTGAAGAAGACACATTTACATAGTATAAACATTAAAAAACCCTAAAAATAGAAGAGAGTGTCCTCATACTGATAAAAGGCATCTACAGAGCACCTCTAGTTAACATCATAATTACTGGAGAAAGTCTGAAAGCTTTTCCCCTAAGATCAAGAACAAGGCAAGGGTGTCCACTCTTATCACTTGCATTTGACATTGCACTGGACATTCCAGCCAGTGCAATTAAGCAAGAAAAATAAATACAACTCACCCAGCTTGAAAAAGGGGTAAGACACTATCACTATTAGCAGATAATATGAGCTTATATGTTGCAGGGTACATGTTAATGTACAAAAATAAATTGTACTTCTGTGTGCTAGCATTGAACAATCCAAAAGTAAAATTGAGAAGAGAATCTCATTTACAAGAACATCAAAAAGAAAATGCTCAGAAATAACTGAACAAAAGAGTGCAAAAAATGTGCTTGTACCCTGAAAACTATAAAACATTGCTAAAAGAAAAATTTTAAAACCTAAGTAAATGGAAATCCATTTCATGCATATGGATTGAAAGAGTTAATATTGTTAAAAGGTTAAACTCCCAAATTTATGAACAGATTCAACATAATGTCTATGAAAAGCCCAGTTGCCTCTTTTTGTTTGTACAAATTAACAAGCTGCTCCTAACATTACTATGAAAATGCAAGACACTCAAAATAGCCACAACAACCTTGAGGGGGAGAAAAAAAACAAAGTTGGGGTACTCACATTGCCTGATTTCAAAACTTACTACAAGGTTATAATAATCGAAACAGTATCGTACTGTCATAAGGCCAGACATATAAACCAATGGAACACAATAAAAAAGTCTAGAAATAAAGCCCTAACATTTATGATCAACTGATTCTTTGCCAAAAAATTTCAATGGAGTAAATGATAGTCTTTTCAACAAATGATGCTGTGCTGGATAGATACATGCAAAATAATTAAGTTGAACTCCTGTCTCACATTATTTATAAAAATTAACTCAAAACTAATCATGGACCTAAACATAATAGGTAAACATGGGGTAAATCTTTGCAAGCTTGGGTTAAGAAATGGCTTCTTATATATGACAACACAACACTATTGACAAAAAAAAATCAGATAAATTGAACTTTATTGAAAGTAACAACTTTTGTGATTCAAATGATACCATTAAGAAAGGGAAATCAGAGAATGGGAGAAAATATTTGTAAATTATATCTCAGAAGGGTCTGGTGTCCAGAATACATAAACAAACAAACAAACAAACAAACAAACAAAAAACCCTTAATAACAAAAATCTAATCTAACAAATGGGAGAATGCTATGAATAGATATTTCCCCAAAGAAGATATACAAATAGAAAATAAGCATATGAAAATATGTTCAGCATCAGAAAAATGAAAATTAAAACCATAATGAGTTACCACTTTACACTCACTAGGAAAGTTATAACACTCACTAGGAAAATTACAAATAAAAACAAATGCTGGGGAGCACCTAGAGAAATTGGAACCTCCATGGATTAATAATGAGACCATAAAATGATGTCACCACTTTGGAAAATAGTTTAGCAGTTCCTAAAAATTTTAAACATGGAGTTTCCACAGGACCCAGCAAATCCACTTCTAAAAATACACACAGGAGAAGTGAAAATATGTCCACACTAAAACTTGTACATGCATGTTCATAACAGCATTATTCACTATAGCTAAAAGTAACCCAAATGGTTAGCTGGTGAATGGGCAGAATGCGGTATGTCTATATAATGAAATATTTGCTCATAACAATGAAGTATTGACACATTCTACAACATGTATAAACTTTGAAAAAGTTACACCAAATATAAGAAATCAGTCACGAAAGACCACAAGCTCCATTTATATGCGATACCCAGAATAGATCAATTTGCAGAGACAGCAACAGACTAGCTGTTTCCGAATGCTGACAGTGTGGGGTGATATCAAGAGTGACTGTTAATGAGTGAAAGTATTTTTTATGGGGTGATGAAAATGTCATAGACAGACAGTGATGATGGTGACACAACTCTGTCAATGTACTAAACAACACTGAACTGTACAACTTAAACTGGCGAATTGTCAGGTATGCGAATTATGCCTCGATCAGCCGTTTGAAAACAACTGAGGAAGAGCCAGCCAAGCAATAAGCTGGAGCAGACGCAATCCATACCTGTCTTAGTACAGCAGCCCAATCATTGACCAGTGGTAAGCAGCACTTGGGAGCTTGTTAGAAACACAAAGTTGGGGCCCTACCCAAGACCTATGGAACCATATTCTGCACATTAAGTTCTCTAGTTATTCATTTGCACATCACAGTTTGAGAAGCACTAGTCTAAACAGGGAGAAAGTGAGGGCCAAGGCTCTGAAGTGAGAAAGATATACCAACATATCGTTATATTGGAGGAGCCGAGAGAAGCCAGTATGGTTCATCACGCAAGATAGAGAGAAAAGGCATGGCATCCGTGGGGAGAAGGAAGCATGGGGTAAATTTTGCAGGGCCTTATAGTCTCTGGTATGAAATTTGGATTTCTTTGTAATTGGAAAGGATCAAAAGATTTACGTATTACCACACTTGCTGATATATAAAATATAATTGGAAGAAAATAAAAAAAAAGAAGAAATTGAGAGACTAGTTTTTGGGTAGAGAGATATTTATGCCTTGAACTAAGATGGTAGTAGTACAGTTGGAGAGGAGAGGATGATTACAAGATACATTTTGGAGTAGAATTGACAAGAGCCGCTCACCGTTGAATATGAATGGAAAAAAGAAAAGGACTTCTCAATGTGTGTCATGAGCAGTTGAGTGTATGGTGATGCTATGCACTGACCATAGGTAACAACTGGATGGGGAATAGGTATATGACACAGTAAAAAAAAGAAACTCAATTTTGAGAATGTTAACTTGGTGCTTTCCGCAAGGTGTCCGAGTAGAAATATCAGGTGGACATTTGGATGTGTGAATGGATCTACAACTCAAGTTGTTTGTGCTGGAGATAGAAATGTGAGATTTTCTCAAATGCATAATATATTTTATCTGCTCCTGTGAGATTTTATTAGAACAAATGGTTTAATTTTCTATTTTTTTAAAGGGGGTTTTAAATGAAAATATTGAAAATCATGATCTGATGCAAATTGCTCTATTTTTCATCATTAAACTGAGACCCAGAGAGGTTAGGTGATTCTGGCAATTTTACATAATTAGCTGGTAAGCGGGAGGGACTATGAATGTATTAATTTAGAACACCGTGTTCTTTCTGCCTTAATTCCAGCACCAACTGCTGGATGACCTCCTGGCCACTGCCAGCCACCTGTATGCTCACTAGAGACCACGGGGCGACAACAGCTGTCCCAGCTAAATCAGAAGTCAAAGTTGATAGGATGTGGCCCATTCTTCTCACATCCCATCCTGCCCCCTGCCCCTTGCTTAACTTAGAGGAGAAAGTTAGCACTGAGCGAGGATCAGAGAGGTGCCCCGTATCCCAAGCCCCAGGTTTGAATCCATTCAGAACCCACGCTCTAAATTTTACTGGGCATGGGGATCTTCAGGCTGAGGACGGACATCCTGTCCAGAAGCACATGGATAAATCAGCTGATCCCCGGCCCTAACACAAGTTAGTGTGCAGAGATGTGGTCCACTTATCAGGGTACCTCCAAAGTAACTCCTGGTTTCCCAGGAAAAATATTGCGAAGGTCTGCTTAGAAGAGTAGTCACACTTTCGGTGAGGCAGGGGTCATGGGCCTTTGACACTCTGTTTCTTGTTGTGCCTGGACCAGCAAACCCATTTCCCACCCTCTCTTCTTCGTCCTGTAAGTACTAATTAATGGTCAGATTGCTTTCTTGGCAATTGACATAGTAAATGTGGGCAGGATATTTACGTTCCCTAGCATTATGTTTTAAAATTTCTTTGGCAAAAGAACTATAAATACAAAGCAATAGGATGGCTGGGAGGCAAGGGGCCATAATTAAAATCCCTTTTTGTTTTTTAAATGACTTATTAAAATGCTTGTGAAACTGCTACACAAAGCAGCGGCCAAAACCCCTTCGCTGCTAAATGGAATGAAATGGATTTTTCAAATGTCACGCTAGTATCCACTTAATAATACATTTTCCTATAGACAGGACAATAATATATATTTTAATCACTTTTCTACAGGCAAATAGACTGCACAGGAGCTGCCCTTCTCTGGCACTTGGAAATTATGAATTTTTCAATAACCTTTTCTATTATTCATCCTGTGTTATTCCGTAACATTTCTGCATGAGGAATGTGCTTCCCCGACACTTTATGAATCTCTTCTATTATTTATTAAACAGCAAGGTGTCTCCCCACAACCCTTACCCCAATTCTCCAGAGAAGGCTACTGGCAAGGGGGGGTCCAAACATGCAGCTACACCCTGGGTGATGAATAACTTCATTTTGGGGAGAGGTGCGGGCTGGGCAGCTTGCTCCACGCAGCTCCACTTTGGCCGCCAGAGGTGTGCTGGCTCAGAGAGGCGAAGTGGGCTTACTCGGGAGAAGAAAAAAGATAATTAACCGGAGGGAGTTCCGGTATATAGCAGCTGGACTAGATTCTCTCCTCCTGATCTCGCCTTATTCTGGAATGGCGGTCAGCTGGGGGTTAACTCTGACCGGGCAGATGGGATTCTGGGGCTTCACTCTCTCCAACAGACAGACACAGGGCCTGGTTTGGGGAAACCTTAGCTTCCGCATTCCTCCGCCGCCGCCGCCGTTTTCTTTGCCTGGATGACTCCACGTCCCTGAGCGTTTTAACTCCTCCTGCCAGGTGCTTCCGCGGTGCCCGTGTCTTTCCTTCTCCGGTATTTGTCACGCTGTATTATTGAATCGTGGGCCATCCGAGGGAGGGAAAGGATCTCTTCTGCTCACTATTATAATCCCAATACCCAGAAATATATTTAGCGCAAAGTAGGTGTTTAATAATTATTTAGAATGATTAAGTGGATACAAATAATAAGGCCAACCAAATGACACTCCCCAAAGTGGCTGTTACGAATGTCCAAAAGATGCTAAAGATTTATGTGGCAGGGCCATTCACTGCTCACTGACAATCCATGTGCTCCCCCATGTTTTCCAGTCCCCTCGAAGTTAGGGCCACGCGACCAGTTCTGGTCCATGGGCAGGTGCCGATGTGGCATGGTACATCAGTGGGCACACTTGTGGCCCTCTCATCCTCTCCTCTGCTGCTGTGGTGTAGCAGTGAAGGCCACGTGGTCCACCTGGTGTGGCTTCAGGATGATGGAACGTCCATCAACCTGGATCTCTGAGTGACTAACGCCGAGGACAGTGTCCTCGCACCACACGCGCACTGGCCTGTGTATAAGAAGTAACCCTTGGTTTTGTTAAGCCACTGAGACCGGGAGCTTCATGCGATACTGCCGCGTACAGTGTACATAAGCAGAATAGTGGAGGAGAGGAAATGTGGTGGAGGGGACTTGTCGTGTTATTAGTCTGTTTCCTTTATTACGTCTGATCCCCTTCCACCCTGGAACATGGGAGTGCACCGGAGTATTATCATCTGGTGCCACAGTTACGAGAGAAAACAGTTCTGGAAAAGCTTCTAGTCTGGAAATCTGATCCTCCCTTAATATTCCCTTAAAGAATCCCCTGTAAAAAAATACTCATTAAGGTAATTCTCCTGCCTCCGATAACTAGTGAGTCGTCTGTGAAGAACGTGCTTGGCTTCCTTCACTTCCGGCCTGGAGAGGGCAGTCCCCGCACCGGCCCCTCGGCGGAGCTCCGAGGATCGCGACTAGATCACACCGAGGGGGCGCGTGCGTTCCTCGGCGCTCAGGCTGGGAATGTAGAGTTTTGTGACTTGCCTTTCTTTTAGGATTTCACGATAAACTCTGGAATATTTTCTTTGCCCTGGGCAAAGGACCCTTTCGAATTCTTCTTCTAAAGTTTCTCTAACGCCAATAATAAAGGATAACAATTATGAAGTAGCTCCTTTTCGCCGGGACATTTGGATACACTCACTTGATCTGTACCCAAACTTAGGAAACGCATTTCGATTGGCTCTTTCCCTGACTGCTTGCTTGTCTCATTACCCGCAGCCTGGAGGCGGCGGGAAAAGTGGAGTAAGGCCTGTGGAGGCCGCCAGTGCAAACCGAGCTCAGGAGGCTGGCCGGCCCAGGACCTTCAGAGCCCGCTCCTGCCTGGAGAGAAAGGCGGGGGGGGTGTTTGGTTCACACCGACGTGGGAGTAAGGACTCACTGACCTCAGGACTAGAATGAAAAATCGGGGTATAAGAGGATCCCTGTCTGGACAGCGGAGCAGTTCCAATGAATGGAAGGGCGGGGAAGCAAACACGGGGCTTTCCAGCTGAGTGTGTGGGGGCAGCTCTGCAGATGCTTCACCAACCCCGTCCTCTGGGGCGAGCAGTGAGTCGGGGAGGGGAGGGGAGCGAGGTGCAGGGGAGAGTGGGAGGGATACAGAAAGAGAGGGGAAGGGGGAGGGGTAGAAAGGAGAAGAGAGAGAGAGGAGAGGGAGAGCAATAGACAGAGGAAGCCTCCCATGTAGCATTCAGGGGCCCCTTAAATTTCCTGAGGATTCAAGCAGAGCCTCCAATTAACTGGTGTGATAATTGGTCCAGAACAGTTGGTGTGATGAAGTCCAGGGAGGCAGGAAGAAGATCTGTGAGGGCGTGTAGGAGAGAGGAGGAGCCTCGATGATGGCTGCAGACATCCCTCCTGTTAGGTTTACCAAAACCCCAGAGGAGTCCTGGCTAGCAGAGGACCCAGCAAGGGGAGGGAGGGGAAGCTCTAAGGAAGGAAGCAGAGGAGGAAAACGTGGTTGGAGCACGTCAGGGGTCAGCACACTGGCGCCCTCGGGCAAAATTCTGCTCACTGTCTCTTTTGTAAATAAACTTTTATTGAAACACAGCCATTGACTGCCATCCATTCACCCGTGTTGCCACAGTGGTAGAGTTGAGTATTTGCAGTAGAAACCCGTGGCCCTCGAAGCCTAGAATATTCACTCTCTGGTTCTTTAAAACAAACACTTGGTGATCCCTGGACATCTCCCTTGCATAATAATCTCGAATGTGACTGAAAGAGGAAGACAAGCATTCGGCTGAACTGAGAATGCTTGGTGGCATCTAGATCAAGTTGTCCTCTCATCCAGGAAAACAGAGAGTCAGGTCAAGAACAGTTCTGAGATTAATACAGGGTCTTCCTGTTCAACACGATGAGGTGGGCACAGTCACCAGGTGGGCGTTACCCTCTTCTCCCAAAGAAGGAGGCCGAGTCCCAGAACTGGAGGGAGGCTGGACTTTCTCCACTGCCTTGCGGATGGTGAGGGCAAAGGGACCCAGCTTCCAAAGGGGACACGTCCACAGTCCCGGGCGTGTGTCTCCAGCATGCTGTGAGCCAGTGATTTTCCTTCTCCCAGGTGGACCCGCCCCGTGGCCGCGTTTTCCTGCTGGCTGATCGGCATGTAAACAACCGTCTGTCTGGCCCTGGCTCTGAATCTGCTCTGAAGCTTTGAGAGTTCAATGCTGAGGTTTTCCTCAGCTGGTTTAGCCCCCTCAAACCCCCTTGTTCGAGACAGGGTCCTTACTCATTTCAAAGAGGGGAGCAGAGCGGTTTGATGTGCCTTCTTCGTCACCCTGAAAGCTCCCTGTGTGCACAACCCGCCCTAGGGGCTAGGGCAGGGGCGACCTGTGGAATGCAGGCCTGCGTTCTCTGTTCTCAGCTAAGCCCCTCCACAACCAACAGCTCTCTAAATATCATTTATTTATGTGTGTTTTAGAGCGAGGGGGAAAGCATCCACTTGAGATGGAGATGTCATTTGCAAAATAATAACAGAGTCCCGGCTGATGAGAGGCAAACACCCCAGGGTCAGTTCTGCTAAATGATACATCTTTCTCCACTATTTAGCTTGTGAGGACATATGAACAGGGCACTTAGACTAATGTCAGGGTCTTTTCTTTTCACTGTATGAACCGCTCAGCCCTCTTGAATGTAGAATCTCTGTCCCTAATTGGATCTCATCAAAGCTTTCTCTTTGCCTTCAGCTGGTCGAGCACATCTAGATGTGGAGGGAGGGGACACATGCCAGCAGGTGATCAGCTGGTGGGCTGCACCTGGGTGGTGACTGCGTGAGCCCTGCTGCCCCACGAAGAGGCTAAACAACACCCAGCTTCATGCTGCTACTCAGCTGCGGCCACCCAACCTCTTTCAAGTCACTGTTTTTACTCTCAAAGTGTCACCACAGCAATGGAACAAGAGGCCACTTTAACTGAAGGCTTACTGTCTGTTAGACACTGTGCTAGGCATTCTGCATATATTTTATGATAGATGTAAGCCCAACAAAACCCTAAGTCAGAGGCACCATTAGTCCAGTTTTACAAATACGGGAATGGGAGCACAGAGAGGGTGAGTAAGTAGTTCAAAGACACACAGCTTGTGAGTGACTGAGTAAAGACAGAACAACAGGCAGATGAAAAGGGGAGGAAAGATTTCTGTGACAGAGTTTATAATGATCCTCTCCTCCTACAACTTCTCTAGGTCTTAAGGCTGATCAACAAGACAGAGCTTATATTAATCCTTCTACGTCCCTTCAAGATGCTACAATATTTTTCTTGGAAAGAGGGCTGCCACCAATCTTTCTTAAATTAGGAAACTTTATTTTTGTTGTAGCTATAACCTGAGGCATTACATAAGACTTGGGTGAGCTAAAAAACACCCATTCATTCACTACCCTAACATAAAGACTATTAGTACTTGGATAGATGGGAACAACGTTATATAGATTTCAAAAATCACGGAACATGTCAAAACTTCTCTAAAGCCCTCCCAAGTGCCAAATTAAACAACCTGTAAATGAGACTATGGGTGTGGATTTTTTTCTTTAAATGTAATTATCTTGAGGTATATACTCTGAATTGTTGTGCCATCTAATTTTGTCTAACATAATAAATCTTATGCATCTAAAGGCAAAGAATTTGCCATGTTCATCAGAAAGAAGAGTATATAAAGCTGGAGCAGAAAATTTAGTAATTGCCAGACAGCAACCTAAGCAAAGAAACACCAACCCTATGAATAGGCTAGATGCAGAAACGAGCAGATGACATCGGACATAGGTCTTGCCTTCAAGGCTCATGTATCTAGTGGCAGACAAATAAATAACCATAAAACCAGATTGGAAGTGCAAGAGACTGAGCTGTCTAGAAACACAGATAAGCATGCAAAACAAACAAACAAAAATACGACAAAACACAACAGGGTTGGGAACTAGATGAAATCAGATTCAAATCCCAGCTTTCTCCCCATGCTACTAGCTGGGCGACCTTTGCCTGGGCACTTGGTTTTCTCATCTATGAAACAGAGGTTATAATGCTTTCTTTGGGAGCTATAAGGGAGATTCAACAGAGTAACATGTGAAAACTCCTTGGGACAGTGCCGGGCCCGGGTGGCTGGGGCTTTCCTCGGCCCCATTTAGATACACAAATTGAGCTGCCTTGAGCCCGTGCACTCTGGTGCAGCTCAGTCCCCTGCCCTCAGGGAGAGCAACCTGTGTGCAGGAGATCCTCCTGCTGAGGATGCAGCAAAGAAATGGCTTTCTCAACACCCCTCCAACCTTTAGAACCATGGAGGCCATGTCAAAGCTGAACCAGGTGCTCCCGTGGTTGCAGGAACTGGAGAGAGCGGGGAAAGGACCTGCAGAAGGGGCAGACCTGCTCTTGTCCTAGTTCATCTCTTGAGTGGAGAGGGAGAGAAAGAGAAATAAATAATAGTTCGTTTTTTTCTGGGTGTTGGAGCACATTTCCTGCCAGAGGCACCTCTCATAAGGGCAACTGCTTGACACTTAGGCAAGGGAGCATGTGGAAAGAACAGGACAAAATAAAATTACCAGTGACAGCATAGCCTGTGTCTGCAATTACAATGCATTGTAAACAAGGAGAATCGCAATTTCAGCTGCCAGGCATGGCTGGACATTGACAGGGACAGCACACCGTTTGAAAAGATGGCAGGGCTCTGCATACGCACTTTGAGCCCAGGATGGTGGGAGGTGGGGAACAGGGAGAGGGGACCTTGGGGCTGTGGGACGGGACACAGGGCAAACAGAGCTGCCGAGGAGGCCAGGAAAAGCAAGAAAACAAGAGGTAGTGGAGAAAAAGGAGGAAAGAGCGCTGGAAAGTCCACTTTGTACAACGGAGGGAGTGTGGGTGGGCGCGTGCACGCATACATACATGCACGTGAGCATGTGTGTTGTGCGGTGAATAGGAGAGAAAATTCCAGAACCTGGTTGCATGACTCCCTCTACCACTGCAGGGCCAAAGGTACTAGCATTTTCTTGGAAATCTACAATATGCCAAGTTTTGTGAGGTATTTTAAACATGCTATTTAAATGATCTGTACCACAACCATTCAAACATTCCCGTGCGGCTAAATGAGTCATTATTGGGCCCCTGTGACTTCCAGGCCCTGCGCCAGCCATTGTGAATCCTAGGTTAAGAGGGTATAGCAACTGGCCTTAAAGAGGTGGATATTGTGACCCCATTTTACAGGTGTGAGAAGTGAGTCTCTGAGAGGTTAAGTAACATTCCCAAGGTTTCTCAGGAAGCCCGGTGGTGATATTCTTTATCAGTGACCTTTATGGGAAACAAATACCCGGCTTTGCCTCATTCACGTGGGGAACTCCTGGCTCAGCTCACCGGAAGACCCAGCACTGTTGGGCAGGCACCCCGTGCATCTCCATGAAGATCTGTCAGATAGGACTGAACTTAGCAGGCTGGGTCCTAAACCTGGTTGGTGGCAGAGTATCCTCCCTCCCCAACCTGCCCCAGCCATGTGTGAGTCTCCCCAGGTTCAGCTCCGTGGCCTGTCAACAGCAGATAGCCCAGGCAGGTCCACAGGGAGACCTCAGCAATGCTAAGCAAGGCCTCTGAGTAGAGCTGGTCTCTGTGGGAAGGCGTCTGTTACAGATCTGGCCTCCCATAGGAGGGCCCCCCCAACCACCCCCACCCCCAGGGACCTCCCAGCGCTCTGCAAGCCTTCTGGTTCTGAGATGAGCAAATGGTGTTGAGAAGATGGGAACTGGGAACAGCGCAGTTGGGAGCTGGAGGGGGGATGTGAGGTGTTGGAGACTTTAAGACTGAGCTGGCGAGAAATTTCCCTAAGAAGTGGAAGCTCTGGCTGAATAACTGTTGCTGACTTTCAGAAGGAGTGAACCGAAACCACACCCAAGCGTCTCTGTGGGTTGATTTGGCCTGCTCTCTGCTCTCCCAAGCTGACTCGCCCTCCAGGGTGACTGAACACTGTCCAAATCAGTTTGCTTTCTCACGCCCTTGGAGGTCAGTGGGGATCACAAAAATCAGGGGTGAGGCTTGGGTTCACACTCTGAATCTACCACTCACTACAATACACCTTGACAGACTAAGTTCTCTTAGGAAATCTGTTGCCCCATCTATAAAATGGGGAAATAAATAGCCTTCATTTCAACATGATTGCAATGCGGATCGATTTTGATAATGTTGAAAGCTCTTACTCAGTGTCTGGTCCAGAGTAAGCATTCAAGAAGGAAAATTATTCTTATAATATGTGTAAATGCTGCTGGTGACCTGATATTGGGACATTAAAACACCATCCAAATGTCCTCATGCAGAGTAGGGGAGACCAAAATCCCATGGCATTCTGGGGGAACCCGACCTTTGCGGTGTGCCTTGCATATTTTTTGCCCTCGTGCCAACCTTCCTAGGCTTCAACTTTTTTCCCTAGTTTGCAGCTCACACTTGGCCTTCCAACCCAACATTTGGTCCTGCCCCTCTGGCACCAACCTGTTCACTGGTTTGAGGTCTAATGGTCACTCAGCTCTTGGTCAAACCCACTTCTTGTCACTCCAGGTAACTCTGCTCCCACTGGCTCCAGCTCAGACCCAAGAGTTCATTTTTGACACCAGCCCTTGGTGCCAGCATTGCTGTGGGGCAATCTTAGCTTGGAAAACAGACTGGTCAGAAGTGACCATCCACGGTGACCTGAAAGAAGGCTTCTGTTTGATGGCAAAGAACTTTGCCAATGGAAGTGAGAGTAACTGAGGGCAGGGGGCTGAGCAAAATGGTCTGTGAGGCTGCAGGCTTCCATTCATAGCTCATCTTGGGAATGACGTTTCCAGTACAGGACCCCAGTGGGATTAGACATGCTAGTTCCTTATTGAATGGCTCCATTTATTAGGATCCTGGGAATGGCTTTTGAAAGGCACATTTCTTTATTTTTTGTTGGGTTTCAGTTTGGGACAGCTATTCTTCCCTACTTTCCAAGGTGAGAAATGTACAACTTACGTGAGCACATGCCTGTCACCCTGACATCAAATCTTACACCTTGATGTAAGGAACACTGGGCAGAGACCAATAAGTACCCTGAAAACTTCCATTTTTTTCTCCTCAGCAGTGAGACCAGGATAGTGATGCCAGTACATTCACCTGACATCCATTGTGTGAGGTGTATGCGTGAAAGAAAAGTATATGGTTAGGGGTGTGTGTGCTGTGTGTTTGAGGTGTGTGTATATATAGTGTGTGGTGTGTGTGAGGTGTGAAGTATGGGTGTAAGGTATGTGAGCAGTACATGAACATAAGGTGTGTGTGAGTGAAAGATATGGAGAGATGTGTGTGCAAGATTTGTGTGTGTAAGGGGTCTATAAGGTGTGTATGTAAGAGATGCATGCCCGAAGTCTCTGTGTGTGTGTGTGTGTGTAGAAGGTGATGAGGAAGGAGTGGGGCTGTGCTTCCCTGTCATGTGTATATCGTGTTCAAAACCCTTTACATGGGAGATGCTAAACACAAAAAACAATCATAATTTGGGATTAAATAACTCAGAGAAGAGAACACCATTCTGGTTTCATCATCGAGTTCAAGGAAGGAGAGGTGACCGCACCTCTGCAGAGACAG
Organism: Mormoops blainvillei; assembly: GCA_004026545.1. NCBI lineage: Eukaryota > Metazoa > Chordata > Mammalia > Chiroptera > Mormoopidae > Mormoops > Mormoops blainvillei. The sequence goes on along the minus strand of PVJD01003020.1, from coordinate 43,898 downwards.
GCGTGAGCAGCCTCGTGAGCAGTCACAAGGGTCAGGTCACCAAGCTTCAGATGAATACCCACCTCCAGAGGGTGGCAGGGGAACAGCCCAGGGAGCCATTGCTGGAAAGGACTTCAAGATGGTTTTTCCCACAGCATCGCTCCCCGATGAAAAATGTGTGTCCCAGACAAGAGAAAGACCCTAGTCCAACCCACTCAGATGATGAATGGCAGAATGCTCACTAGGAACGGGGTGTCCTGCCCCAGTAATCTTCCCTGGTAATCAGAGCCTAGATACATTTTTTCAGGTTAACCACGGCACCATGTCATCTGTCTCCTCAAAGCCTTCAGCAGCTACCCATGACCTCCAGGGTAAAGACCAACCTCTGTCCCTAATGTGTTCAAACTTTGAGACCCCTGTAGCATGATGTCCCACTCCACTCAGATGTTGCATAATCCACAGCTTTGTCAAAGTCCTTTCTCCTTTTCTCCCACTCACTCAGTAACCTCTCTCCCTCAAAACTCTAGTCACAGCACACCGTCTCACAGTGACCGTGTTTCGGAGTGCGTCGGCAGTTAATCTCTGTACCTCATTGAGCAATGATTACACATTGCACTGAGGTTTGGGCTTCCTAAACAGGAGAGGGGCCTTGTCTTTTCCTCCTTTATAAACCCACAGCACCCAGCCCAGTGTCCTTGCCCATAATACTGTAGAGACATAAAAAGTATTAATATTTGATGTTTGGTAAAATTCTACTAGGACAGAAGATTCATTCCCAAACTTTCCCATTTGTTTTGATTCTCGGCTCTAGTTCTAGGCAGAATCAGATTGCCAAGAGAGTAGATCCCTCTGGTTACGGCTGGATTTTGTGCCCCTGCACTACCTAGGTCCAACATCTATAAAAGACACCACTAGATAAATATTTCTGTTCTTCAGTTCAGTTCAAATTGCATCCAAGCCTTGGCTCACTGGTACCATAGTCTCAGACTAAACTGCCAAGAAATTGTAGTGCTATGGTTAAGAGGATAAGTTTGGGATTCGAGCCATATTGAATCTGTATTCTGGCTCTTCTGTTTACAAATTGTGGCTTGGTAGTAGCTGTAATCTCTCTACACCTTGGTTTCTTCATCTGTGAAATGAGGGTAATTTTGGTAAGTGTGTGATTTGGTGATGTCGATCAGATGAGACAGATATGTTTAAATCACTTAGAACGGTACCTGGCACAAAACAAGCATTCTGTAAGTGTTGCCTTTCTGAGTCCCTGTCTCCCTTCATCCTCAATTTTGGGTCACTCTTATTCATATTCATCAACCCCCTCCTAAAGAGGGTGTTTTGTTTTTTTTCCCTCTCTCACTTTTTATTTTTCTGACCCTGAACTTGGTTTGCTCTCCGGTCACCTCTTCTTTAACACTTACAGCTACCATGAGTCTCTCTGTGCTGGTCTCTGTCTGACCTACATTCTCCCATTGTGTCCAATACACAGTCATGAAGGAATGGTGTCCTGTAGTGGGTGCTCTGGAGCCCCTGAGATACAATTCACTCAGGTGGGTGTGTGTCACAACTGGAAAACTAAGGTTTACACACATGAGATGGAATTCTAAAATACACATTATTGTATCCAATTCATTTTACATCTAGGTAATTGATCAGTCTTTTCAACTGGCTGACCTTTATTGGTCTTAAAGCATGGTATTCTATTTAATAGCTTGAATTTGTGGTCAAGAGTATGGATTCTGAGGTCCAACGTTCATTAGCTACAATACATTGAGAGACGTATTTAAGCTCTGTGCCTTAGCCGCCTCACTTGTCGAGTGGAACTGGTAGTAGAAGTTACCCCACAGCATGAAGGTGAAGCTTAAAGGGGACAATATAATGAAAGCCACACAGAACACCACTGGCACACAGCAAGCACTGTAAGGTGTCTCTCTCTTTTCTGAGGACTTCCCTTTGTTCCACAGCCTTCTAATGAGCATTTCCTTATTTTTAAAGTCAATTAAAATTAATTTAAGATATAACATTGTCTGATATCTTTTTCAATAATTAAAGCTGTTCTACTTTCAATATAGAGAGTATAAGAGCAGTAGTATAGGTTGTTCCTTCCCAAGAGTTATAAACATTTAAAATGTAGTTTCTAATGTTGAAGTTAGTTTCATAATTTTGTTTTTGAGAACCTGCATTCTTTTTATTTAAAGCACCTGAAGAAGAGAATGGAGTATTATAGTGGTCCCAGAGGCCACTGTGTGAGTTATCTATTGTTATGTAACAAACCAAGCAGCTATAAACAGAAAACGTTTATTACCTTATAGTTTCTGGGGCTCGGACCGCAGTCCGAGTTCTCTCATGAGGCTACAGTCAAGCTGTCGGCCAGGACTATGGCCTCAACTGAAGGATGCATTGGAGAGGGGAGGTCTTCTTCAAGCTCACCGCCATTGTTGGCAGGTTTTGGTCCCTGGTCAAGTGGGCCTTTCCACAAGGCTGCCTCACTGCATGGCAGCTGGCTTCCCCCCGGGGTAAGCGACCCAAGAGAGAGAGTGAGGGAACCTGCTCCAGGTGAAAGCCTGAGTCTTGTTACAACCTCACCTTGACAGTTATAGCCCATTACTTCTTCCATATTCGTTTTGTTAAGTTGAGTCAAAATCGAGCCTACCCTGAAGGGGAGGGGATTAGCCAAGGTCATGAACACCAGGAGGCAAGGACCTCGGGAGCCAGTCAGTGGCTGACTGCCACAATCGTTATGTAAAAGTTGACCCCTAAAGGCGCTCTGTACCCATGTAGCTTTATGAACCCGAGATAAACAAGGAAGAACTAAAATAACACACACACACATGAGATTACTTGTTGATAGAATGTAATGCCATTGATCTTAGGGAGCAGTTATTGAGACATGCCAGTCTCCATGCTCAACAGTTTATAAACATGATCCCACTTAGGCACCAGAGAGAACTCTGTGGAGGATCTGAGCCTCAATTCAGGCCCTGGCTAATTGTTGAGAATGTGTCTGGCCACAGAGAAGAAAGGAAAGAAGAAAGAAAATGTTCTAGCAAATGAATATGGCTTGAAGCTAATGTGGGGGAAAAGTGGGGGCAAAAAATGAAGAATAACCTGAAACAGAGAAGCACGAGACAAGACTGGCCATAAACTACAGTCATTCTGAGTGGACAAGATTTTTATACCTCTTAATGAGTTTTGATGAAGTGCCCTGGTTTAGAGACCGAAGAAGGGGGCGTGGATTCCATGACCTTCCTTCCTTCCTTCCTTCCTTCCTTCCTTCCTTCCTTCCTTCCTTCCTTCCTTCCTTCTTTTCTTTCTTTCTTTCTTTCTTTCTTTCTTTCTTTCTTTCTTTCTTTCTTTCTTTCTTTTCTTTTCTTTCTTTCTTTCTTTCATTTATGCTCACCAGAGGACTTTTTTTTTACTGCTTTAAGAGAGAAAGAAACACTGATGCAAGAGAGAAGCACTGATTGACTGACTCTCAAACACACCCCAGCTGGGGATGAAAACCCTCAACCTAGGCACGTGCCCTGACTAGGGATTGGGCTAGCAACCTTTCAGGTTACCAGATGATACCCCAGCCAATTGAGTGACACTAGCCAGGTGTCACAAGGCCATTTAAAGTGGACTTGGACTTTGAGCATCAGGAATTCTGCACAAAATGTTGCACAGATGACAGTAAGAAATGTTACACATTAGCCACCATGTTTACTGTGGTGGAGGGCTGCTGGGGGGTTCCCTCTGCCCTTCTTCCCTCCAGGCACTTAAAGCGCAGGCAAGGGTCTGGCCAGGTCTCCTAAGCCAAACTTCCTCCCACGAAACTTGGGAGAACTTGTCAACCGCAATCAGCCACCATCGTGGGTTCCCCCAGCCAGGCCAGCTGGCAGGAAGGCTGCCAAGGCAGCAGATCTGACGCAAGAATTCTCAATCACATTTACATGTGCGTGTCGCAAAAAGGGAAAGGAAGGGGGGGGAGCCCCTCCAGATCCGGCACCCAGAAAGAAAGTCGCTAACAAATCCACCAAAGAAAGAAAGAAAGAAAGAAAGAATCAACCACAGATGTGTCTCAGCTGTCTTCAAATTGCTGTCCTTAAAAGCTCTGCTCCCCTGTCTTCCTCCTGCTTCCACCCGTCCAATCTCCCAAAGAAAGTCTCTGATTTTTCCCTAATTTGTGCCTTGGTTGCAAAAACAAAACAGAACGTCACAGCAGCTCTCCCTCAGCCCCTCCCCTAGCCCCTCAACAGCTGCACTTCCTGAATGGCCTGATAGAGTCCTATTCTTCTCCAGTCCGATCCCCACCAGGCTCCATGGTGCACGGAGAGGGGGAGTCTAAGCAGGCAGCCTCCATACTACCATCTGCCAGCGGGCCCCATTGATGCCAGCGTTGCCTTTGGCCTCTCGGGCAACTAGAGGCAGCAGTCTCTGGGTCAGAAAAGGGCAAAAAGCGAAATGGGCCAGCTTGGGGTGACTCAAACTGTAACCTTGCAGAATTTTGGATGTTTTAGGCACCTTGCTTGGCTGCCAGGGATAGTCATACATTTGGGAATTTATATCATTTTTCAAATAAAAAAATATAAACACATACAGCCTTGTTACTTCCTCCCCATCGAATCCTTTCTGAAGATCAGGTGACACACTGCTTCTCCGCTGCCTGCTACTGGGGCACAGGGTTTTATTCTCAGAGACAGTTCTGGCTTGAACCAGACAAGCTCTTACTTAGAATTGTCACTTTCCACTCGTGGGGGAGGCTAGTTTACCTCCCTTCTCCATGGCCTCCACCCCTGCCTCCACCAAGGATGAGAGTTCTGAGTCACTTCTAATTAATCTTCATAAATTGCTTGGCGATCCTGGGACATAAAGGCAAAGTATTATTAGAAAATGCTGGCGGGATTAGCAGCCGGTCGTAAAAGTCAGGTACTGATCAGCTCACTTTTCATGCTGTAATTATTGGGAATGGTTGCCAGTGGGTTTATGTGAAAGGCCATCATAAGTCCTTAAGAAAAGCAGGGAGCAGGGACTGAGGGGCATACAAGTGTGGCCCCGGGCGGTGTCAGCAAAGAGGATTGGCAGCCAGTTCACATCTGAGCTTTTTGCCTGTAGCAGTCAAAGCGCAATAGAGTTCCAGTAAGATGCAGCGGACCTCTGCGTTGTGTTCTGCTATCGCATGTAGGGAAAATCACCTGTAGCCGAAATGAGCCCTTGAAACCCAGTAGCCCTCACCTGTTAGTCAGGGAGATCCTCATTGTGACACCTAGCTGAAGACTCTTGGGACAAATGGCTCTCTGATTTAAGGAGAGAGATGAACGCATCTCTCCAGGGTTCATCTCCAGAATTCATGCAAATAAAAGAGTAAACTAAATTCCTAAGGATGTCAGGATAAAGAATCCTTGCTCTCTTAGCCCCACTGTGGCTTATTCCCGGTCCAGTCATTCGCTAAAAATTCCTGCCTCAGAACTGTTGTTTGAGGAAGGACTCAGCATTTTTCTCTCTTTGAGTTTCCATCTGTGTTAAGCAGAGATTAATCCACACCTCCTAGGATATTTGGTGGAGTAACTAATTAATGTTTAAAGAATGTTCTTTAGACACAAGGAAGCACAGGGTGCGGATGCACGGTGCAATTACTCTTCTGAATTGCCCGTTTGCCGGGGTGCTGTTTGTGTAAGCATATGACCTTCAGAAGAAAAATACCCAATTACTGCAGTTTGTTTATTATTTCATGTTAAAATGTTGTTAACACAGACATTTTCTCTTAATATTTTATGAAGAGGATATCTAAGACAGATTTAATTTTAATATCTATTTGCCCCAAGGGCTAAAGAATTAGATAATGAAAAGTATATATATTGTGCGTCGGGGTGAGGGGTGGGTGGAGGAGGTTTTATTATGGGGTCTCAAATTTCTCTGAGATGAGTTAAATTCAAAGCACAGATAGGATCTTTTCTACTCTCCAGGGCCAGCAGAATGGAATTCAGCCTAGGGATCGAAATCCAATGGGGAAACTACAGAACAGAAGCCGCTCTCCGGGACTCGCGGACTCGGAGCGGCTCCCATCGCGCGTCCCCAGCACTGTGGAAATAGGTTAGTCATGCGCTGGCGCTGATCAAAGAGAGCGCGAGCAGCAAGTACCCCACCGACGAGGGGAACCGTATAATAGCTGAGCAGCGTTTGCAGCCATTGTCCTGAAGGAAATCCCTTCCATTACATTTCCTTAGAACCTCACTTAAAAGGAAGCCTGGCCGCGATTCACAGGCTGACTAGTAAGAAATAGGCAGACGGAGAGCGGCAGGCCGTGGGACTCCCAGGGGCCCAGTTCCGATGCGGTGACAGCACCCCTAAGCTGGGCAAGTCAGAGAAAGGGCTGCTTTGCAATTTTTGAGGTTTTGCCCAAAAGAAAAGTGATGGCTGGGGTGGGGGTGGGCGGTTGTGACATAGATTATTATAAATAATCTCAGTGTATAAACTGAGTGTTAACTCTGAACCAATAACTGTTGCCCTAGATGCTTGGAAGGCATTAATTGGTTGTTCCTCCCACCAGCAATAAAGTAAATATTACTCCCTTTTGCAGATGAGAAAATGGAGGCCCCTCCATGGGAAAAACGACATAAAACGAGTAGGCGGTGAAGCTAAAACTTAAACTGCAGGCAGTTAACTCCGAAGCATAAATTAACCGCTAAGTTAACTTTAGCAGTTACGTCACATAAATTTAGAAGTGCAGCTACTGCTCTGGTTCTAAAAAAGAAGACCCGGGGACCCGTTTACATCCAGTCAGGGCCCGCTGCTGACAGCAGGCGTGGCGGCTCCTCCGCTCCTCCGAGGGGCTGGCTGGTGCCCCTGGCAAAGGTTGGAGTCCAGATTGCCCCCCAAGGCTATTCTTGATGTTCCTTTACAACAGGTTTTATTGAGCACTTTCTGCATTCTAGGGACTGGGGCGGGGGTGCGGGAGCAGAATTCACCCCGAGTGTAGCTTTTCTTTGGGGGAATGTGGAGGGCAAGGGATACTTGAGTGTTTTCTGATTTGGACAGGTAAAGATGAGAGCCTAGTCCAGAAGGGGATTTTGAGATCAAGACAGAAGTGTGCTGCATAATAACGTCAAAGCCTTTGTTCTTGGTGGGCAGAGCGACTCCCCTGGAGCCTTAGGATGGCTAAGGTAGCTCATCTGTCTTCCTTGAGAACAGGCAGGGCATGGGTTGGGGCCCTGGAATTCCAAGTAGGACTAGGGCACCAGGGGAAGGGAGATCCCAGGGATGAGTCCCAAGTGATGGGTTTCAGAAGGGTAGTGTCTGATATCTAATTTGATTTCTCCTTACCCCGACATGACTCCCCTCTGCTGCCATCATGTTCTCAGTCCACTCTGGGGAGCAAGGAAAGGAACAATCATGTACATTTGTGGACCAGGGGCAAAAGAGAGGTGGAAAGACACAGTAAAGAGACGGTGGGACTGCCGGAGGTGACGAAGCCCTGAGCGGCTGTGGGCAATTAGAGGATGCCTGCGGAGGTCTGGGGGAGCCTCTGACCCTCAGCGACTCTGGGAAGGAAGAGCAGGCTCCACCCACCGAAAGTAGTGCTATAAAGACTAAGAAAAAAGTATCAGCCGCAAAGACTGGACATGGGTTTTCCAGAATGAAAAAAAACGTGTTTTTGCATATGCGTGTTGTATACCCAACATTCTACACTCTTCTAGGAATAACTCAGGGCCCATCATTTTCAGTTTCTTGTTTATCTACTGACCAATATAGCTCTTTATTTTTCACCCCTTACTGGCCACCATGACTACCAGGAGAGGGAATCGTTGTTATTTCCTCTGTGACTGTGGCTCCCAGGGTCCATTTAGGATCCACAAGAACCCAAATGTAGTGGGACAAGAAGGTTTTTGTTTGTTTCTGTAAAAGAACCAATCTTAGGAATGTGATAAGCAAGATACAGTGAGTAAGAAGAAACGCTACCTGACATTCCTGATTTCAGACACAAGATAAAGAAAATGTATGGCCCCCGTGGGGGCTCCTGAGAAAGGTCAGTGCAATCAGACTTCTCCCTCTCACCTCTCCTTCGTTTCCATTAACTCTCTCCACCCGGCAGGTCGCTTTGCCAAAAGTAGAGAGTCCTGCGAGTTTTCAGTTCTGTGGAGTAGCCCAGGTAGTCCCTGAGACCTACTGAAAGAAAGTATGCCTGACCCTTTGTTCTCTCTCTCTCTCTCTTTCTTTTATAGAGCTCAATTTTTCTGTGTCTATAGCTGCCCACAGAGGGCAGGAGTGGCAGGTGGGTGGGTGTGGGCCAAATCACTGTCTGTGGCCTTACAGTACTGATGTGTAATCACAACTCAGCCATATACCATAATGCGGCTATAAAGATCTCAGAACCACAGTATATGAGAGTTATGCCTGAAATGAAGTCCAATCTGTGATAAAGCAGCCAGCATTAATGCCACAAATATGTGACAGCGGGCAGAGAAATGACTGATTGGGGATGTTTATAAATATAGGAAGTGAGCTGCTTGTGGCATCCAATAGAGGGGGTTAGCAAAATGAAGACAGATGGCGGCCGATTAACTCTCACATTCCTTTATGGCTGCCAATCCACGCAGAGAGCTCCAGGGTTCAACTTCATCACCCCCGCCTCCCAGTGGGGTCCTCCAGGTACGTTATAGACCGGCTCCACCTCCTGGCTCGGCAATGAACTACAGCTCGCTTAAGCATGACTTCTGCGTCTGACAGCAGGGAGGACGTGCTCCAGCACAGCCATTCCGAAGATGGCATTGATGCGCTGGAACTGCAGCCAAAAACCTGGGGTTGACTTAACTGTTTCCTGGTATTTTCATAAAAATGTAGACTCACGGCTTGGGAAAAGATTTTAAAGACCCCATCCAGCCCGACTGTCCAAGCAATGCTGCAGAGCCCTCTGTCGGGGCCCAGGCCAGAGCAAGTAGGACATTTCCAGGTGGAGGCCTCGATCCTTGTCATTTCATTGCCTTTGAAATTCAGAACTGAAGTTCATTTCCTGGTCCTCAGCGGCGTAATGAGCACGGGTGAGCCACTTTCCCTTCACCAGACAGCCCTGCACGTATTCGAAGAGGTCCCACGTCCATGTGTGGGCACCGCTCTGGTTTTCTCTAAGAACACTGCAAGCTCTATTGTCCTTGCTTCACGCAGCGTGCACGCACGTTGCTTTGCCATCCTGACCAGTGTGGGCCAGTCGCAACTTTTGAAAGCATGGCGCAGTGGTTAGCATGGTGCCCCAGGTATTGTCTGACTGGTTCACAGTAATGCCGCCCATGCAGATGTGTTCATTTTATGTAACATAAAATGGAGAAAGTACCTCACTCTTGGAACTTGCAGGAAACTGACGATCAGTAAAACCAGTATTTTTTTCCTCTTCCTTTCCACCCTTGCTAAAACTAAACTCGTCCTCAATCCATCAGTCTCCTCCTCATGTCCAACCGCTGCGCCCCGCCGCCCCTTAGATCAGGGCTCAGAGCAGAAACTGCCCACAGCGGTTTCCGCCCTGGGCGTGCCTCTACCATCACCCTGCTCTCGAACACCAGAGAGTTAAAGTGCGCTCTCTCAGTACCTCGGGCTCTCCATCAGCTTAGCTTGATTTGGACTTTGCAATTTTATTTTTTGATCCCTTAAATTTTAGTCTCCATGTCCTGTTTCCTCTTTGTTATGCTGTTCCTGGTAACTGACTCCCCGTCTTATTTCCTGTGACTTTCCTGCTAAGCTTCCACGACTTGGGATGTTCAGCATCGAGTGCCCTGTTTTAATGCTCCCAACCTTTATTCCAAAAAAGTAAAGTGCCTTGTCCTTGCGTCCTCAGTCAAGCTGTGCACCTGGGGAAGAGCAGTCAAGAGAAGAGCAGCTTCGTATGCGTCAATGATCTGGATCCACACAAGAGCCCTAGAAGGTAGGTGGCAGCAAATATACCTCCATTTTACAGACACAGAAACTGAGGCACAGAGGAGTCAACCTGCCTAAAGGTATACAGCTGGTTAGTGTCAAAGCCAGTTTTTAATCCCTCGTAGTCTGAGTCTAGAGCCTGGGCCCTTCAAGATCAGACACTACGGGCTTGTGATGAATATTTTGAGAGGGGTTAGTGATGAGTGAATGTATCTGGCTGCCAGCTGACCCAACGCCTTTTCCTGTGTTGTGTTCCTTAGAATCCATGTCATTCCTGATGTGCTAACCTTTCTCCTAGGGTCATCCAGCAGTGCTCCCACCTACCTGCAAGACCTTCGGAAAGGGCCCTCACATCCTGCAGTTAGCAAGACCATGCCTGAGCCACACATAAGATATGACATAAACCCAGAGGTGAGTAATTTACTCTCTGAACCTAATTATAAGACATTGCATTTTCCCCCTGTTAAATTTCATCATCTTAGATTTGGCCCATTCCTCCAGTCTGACAAGATCTTTCTGGATTCAATCACCTGATAAATTTGGTTTTCCTCCCAATTTCATGTCATCCACAAATTTGATAAGTGTCATCTCTATGTCTTCATCCAAGTTGCTGATGGAATCGTTTATGTCCCGTGGACCCTGGCAGCCCACTGCTTGACATTGATCAATTAGTTTTCAGGACCTGTTGGCTATAGTTCCTCATCCACTTACTAATACACCTAATTTTACTAGTATTCAGCACGAATTTCTTCATCATGCCGATAAACCTATTACAAAAGGCACTGCAAAATGCATCCCTGAGATACAGATTCGCTATGCCTACTACATTTCCCTGGAAAACATCGTCCAAGTAAGAACAGAGGTTTGTCTGACGTGACCTAATATTAATAAATCTGAGACAGCAGGAAATCACTGTTAGTCCACAGCGTGCACTGTAAGAGCCTGAAGAAAAGCCGGTGTTTACTGCGCATTGATTTCCAAACCGTCTACTGCGCGGAGTCCTGCATTTCCCTGGAGGCGCTTTCCAGACCACCGCCCGGGCCCCGGGAAGCCAGCCAGGCGCAACCCAGCCCCTTCACTCCTCAGACTTCGCTATTTTGTATATTGTAATAATGTTCCATTTTATAGCCTTCTCGAAAGGGTGAGATGCAAAATCCCATTTGAAAATTACTGCTTTAAAGGAAGAAAGCAATCGGTCTGTCTAGAGTAGTACTTGATTGTGCTGTATTGACTGGTGCTTTGGACACTCGCTTTGTTAATAAAATCGAGACACCATTACCCACATTTGCTCTGTGTCTCACAGAAGTGCTGTAAGAGTTGATAGATAGCCTTAGGACAGAGCGACTGAGCAAGTCCATTACTGAAATCACACTTCTAAATGCCCCGAAGAATCCTGGTCATTTGTTCCCAGCTACCTGCTCGGAGGATGTTACCCGCCCCCAAACATGCATTGAATGCCTCCGAGCTACAACGGACTTCGAAACACAGAATTTCTTCAAGCTGTACAACAATCTTAATGAGGAAAATACAATTATTCCTGTTTACCAACGAGAACACTGATGCTAAAAGGAAGCTAAATAAATGGTTTACAATCACACAGCCTGTAATCAAAAGAGCCAAAATTCAAACTGAGTTTGATTGACCCCAAAGTCCTTGAAATTTACCTCTATATCTCATGGCCTTGTATTGCTCCCAGTGTATTGGGCCCTAACGTTTTTGCATGTTTACAAAGAGGTAGGCACAGCACTGTGCATTTACGAAGATTATCTCATTTAACCTCACAGTAGCCATAGTTGGCGATATTAAGATGTCCAATGTTGTAGATGAAGGTGCAGAGCTTCCTCGGGGTCCCACAGGGAGAAATCAGCAGAGCTCAGATGCTGATCCACACAGCCTGACCCCCAAGGCTCTGCGTTAGCAACCGGGCTACTATTCCTGCCAGGGCTCCTCTTCCTGTCAAACTTGAAACAGGCAGATGACCATTGGCCATTCTTGCAGGTGTAGCAGAAGCTGCATCTGTTCCCATGAGCTCTCCTATGTGAATCTACCGCTAGAGATTATCTTGTACTTCTGAGTGAAGCATTGCCTTTCGTTTAAATGAAAGCAGCCTCCCTCAGTTGCCAAAGGTTTGGTGTGAAGTAGAGCCACTCCAATGTGTTTAGCTGAGAGTAGAACGTTGAAAGAGAGGGCAGAAAAACAGGGAATCCTTGATAATCTTAGGGCTGAAGAATACGGCGAAAGCTCAGACGATGGGCGGAGGCAGGTGTGAGCCACAGCCCTAGGGAGCATGGGGCAGGGCACTGGAACGGAAGGGGAGAGGGTACCAAGGCAGGCTTTACCTTTGGCGCATTTAGCAATGGACTGATCCTGGTTCCTTTGAAAGAAGGCCCCTCAAAAATCAACATCCCGCTGTTTCCTCTCATCTTTTTCCAACTGTGCTGGAGGATAGTTGAAAGGGATGCACGCCTGTAGACTGTAGGCAATGCGAACAGAACCATGCTCAGAAGCAGGGGATTTCGGCAGTGCAGCTGTTATCCATGGTCTGGGGCTGCTCCCTCCCTTTTCTAATGGGCAGGAGCAGAGCGGAAGGAAAGGAGCACAAATCACAGGGGCTCCCCCTTCCAACCCGTCTTCTAGACACCGCGTCTCAGGCTGGCTTTCTGCCGACATATATATTTCCATTGCCGATTGCGCATGACGGAAGGTAACAGTCCTGAGTAGCAGCAAACAAGGAACGACATGGAATTTTAACCCCGGTAATGTAAGATGCACTGCGCTTCTCCTTCTTTTAGAGAATATTTGCCACTTGAGAGAATTCGGCTGGAATCCGCAGAGTACCCCGCCGGCCAGGAGAGAGCACGAGCATAAAGGGACCAGACAGAGGGGATTAATTAGTAAGAGAAAAATGCGATCCAAGGTATGGGAGAATTTCCTGCGCCTTGCACTCTTTTCGAGTTAGAGAAGATTAATTATCTCCGTTGTTGCTGCCACCTCTGCCCACACTCCAATGACTGCTTTTGAACACCACTGAACTATTTTCTTGAAGACATTCAGTGAAGCCATGGGGAGGAAATGGGGGGAAATGGGGAACGACAGCCTCAGAGTTTAGAAAGGTAGGTTCCAATTCAATTGTCTGAACTCTAAAAGTCATAGCAACCTGACAGTGAAACAACATCATGTCATCGAATATGTTACGCAGCTACTACTTTATATAACTTCAGTTTCCTCATATGACCCGTTAGAGCAGTGCTGAGCATGTGGTGTGTACTATGGTATAAATAATAAGGTCTATAGTTCTTGTGTTCTAGAAACACCCGAACTAGGAAATAAAATATGTCCATACATGCAAAGACATATTGTAAGAACACTTCAGGGGGCAAAAAATGGTTTAATGTAATTGTGGGCTCCCTGTTCCTGAAGTTGTTTAAACTGTGTCCAAATGAAAGCCTGTTGTTCTTGCCATAATTGAGCAATGTTTTCCTTGCTGCAGGCCTTTTCAGAGGCTTCGTATGCCAAAGCCTGTTGTGACTCTTTCAGAGGAAGGCAAGTGTGCAACAATTTCACAAACTGGTGAACTGTAGTGCCCTCTCCCCGCTTTTACTTAAAGAACCATCCACAGGGGCTGTTTTTCTGGGAAACCATTTTGGGAAACCCTGCAAAATAGGGTGTTGTTGCATCAAGCACAGATCGAAATTTATGTTGTCGAAAGTCCGTCCCAAGCCTGAGAGAACTAGGCCCCCAGCCGAGCAGGGATTTGTTTGGAGAGAGGCAGAGGGCCGGACAGGCGGGCTGCTATTCAAACTGCCCAGCTCACAGGCCCTTTCAAGGCAAGTATGAGGGAGTAAAGAGAGAGCCTTCCTTCCTCTCTCCTGAGACACACAAGGTGAGTGACCTTGGCTGGGAGGCAGCCCTAAATGCAAACTTGGGGGAAGAAAAGGAACTTTCTAGGAGGGATAACAGGTGTTCTTTACAAAGTTTCATTCATTCCCTTCTGCCCTCTCTGGTGTTCTCCTTCTGTTGTTTCCCCTGGGGGAACTCCAGGACTATCCGTCCTAGGACATGATCCTAGCATTCACTCCGTGAATGCAAATACACACAGGTGGGCACACACGGACGTGCACCCCTACCCACATGCACAAGCATGTTCTAGTTTGCACTTCTTGGTGCAGGGAGTGGTGCAGAGACTACACTGCAGGCACGGAGTCTGAGGCTCTGTCACTCACGCTGCGTAACCTCAGACACGGCGCGTCATCACTGCCCAGGTCTCAGTGTGTGTAAAACAGAGAGGATAAGAACGACCCTTTTTCCCTCTAGGATGATGAAAGAATCCAAGGGAGGGGCGGATATGAGTGGGCTTTAAATTATGGCGTATGGTTCCTTGGGATTGCTTTTGGCTCATGTTTCACTAAACAAAGCAGGGAAGGTGGTAATGTCATTTCCCAAACCGTAGTCACCACTGCATAGTTCGCTTTCAACTACACAGAATAAAAATTGGCATCTCAAGATTAGTTGGATTTCAAAAGGCAGTGCTAGACCACTCTAAGCACTTTATAAAACGCTTACCTAACTTATAAGCACGCCCCACACATTTAGCTTCCCGCACCCTCAAATCTGAATTCAGTTCTGACACCCATGTGCTGGAACCATGAGAGGCAATAAAGGAAAACTGCATTAAAGAAGAAGAAGGAAGAGAACACATAGGCCTTCATCACCTAAGTTAGCATGATCTGAATACTTCTAACCCTTCAGAAGAAATCCACAGGAACGAGCAAGCTTATTCTCACCACCGAGCCCCCCAAGATGAGTGGGCACCCTGTCATCGGGTTCTCATTGTTTAAGAATCAAGTCCCCAACCTTTCTGTAAAGAACAACTATTGGGTATTCCCCTCATTCAAGAGAGATTACAAGGCAGGAAAATGCTGGTGGGCCAGAAGGTGCTTTCTGTTGGCTAAAATAACCTCCATTTATTTTCCTTCCTGCTTCTCCCTTGCAGGAACTGTTTTAGGAAAAAGGGGCCTTGGCAGAGCTAGACCTGCCTGGGAGAGGTATTTTGTATTAATCTACAGGTGAGACTTTGAGAAAGAGCCGCAATTCTGTTTCAATTCAACAACTGGAGGAATTTATTTTCAATTGAATTGAGCCTAACCTGCTGGCTGGGGGTCCCTGCCTTCATTTTCTTGCCATTTGAAAACACCACACAGGCTAATTTATATTGGCTTCCTACTGCGAGTACTTTATATAAAACACTTCATCGGTTCCTTTCTACAGTTCTGAAAGGCAGGAATTTTGCAAATGAGCAAACTGAGGCTCAGGAATACAGTGATAAATGAGCAGAGTTGGGATGTGAGCCCCTGGTTGTGGGTCAGATTTTATTTTGAGGAATGATTAAGAAAAAACCGAAAAACAAGAAACCCCTGGGCTCCCTCCAGAAGGCTGAAATTTACCAGGTTTTCAAACCCTCTCCCCATTGATCAGCAATCCAGTGTTCCTGTTTAGGATTCCTGCTGCTCCTGGGAGGAAGAGAGCATTCGAAGGTGGGGTGGTGTTCCCCGCTCAACTCCAGCAGAGACCTGTACTGGGTCCCAAGCTCCCTCCCCAACCTGCCCCCGACCTTGACTTCAGAGGCTATGGGAAGTGACAGGTAGATAGACCCGCGGTGACAGCGGGGCTGTGCACTCCCCGCCAGTTTGCTCACTGTGTGCCAGGAGCCTGCTTCTCATTCCACGTGCGTCTGAGCAGGTTCTCCTTCATCAGCAGAAGAGTTGGATAGCTTGAAACACTGAAGTTTTCATCTCCTCTTGATTGGGCTCTACAGCAGTTTAAAAAGCCCCTGCTTGAAAGTGAGAATCATGTCACACCTTAATAGCCTCATTTCTAGGGCGACAGGGGCTTTTTAAATGCCCTGAGCCTTGGTGGGGATGTCTGAGCGGCTGGCTTTGTTTGTCTCCATGCATTTCTATTCAGGGAGCCACCTCGGAGAAGTCTTTTATTGAGCGCGCGGTATCCAAAGGCAAAGAGAAACATGCTCCACGTGAACACGAGTGGCAGCTGAAATTTGTCACACTGAAGATCAAAAGGCACCGCCAGGCACAGGCAGACAAAGGGAGCAGTGCAGGGATGGGGGAGGTGGAAACGCCCAGGCTGGATGGAAGGGCCGGGGTGGGAGTGGTGGCATTCAGGTTTGGTTTTGATCCCTCTGGAGGAGAACAACAGACGATAGGTTTTCGGAGATCAAATATGTTCATTTGCTCAGTGTGTCAGACGCATTCTTGGTTCTGGGAAAGGGCTTTTGGGACATACCCACTATGAGACTGAGAGCTAGGCTGCCCCATACATTAGGGTGCCTCTGACCTGCCTGCCTCCTAGAGAAATTCTGGGGCCAGGGTGTCCTTTCTGAGAGGTGGAGGCAGCTCTCCTATGCCCTCTGGGCTGTCTGCACGCCTGGGGGCACACATTCAGTCAAACATTTACCTGCAAGCCACGCATACGGGGTGGGGCTATACGCGAGTGTACCTGTATGCATTTGACTTGTGTTTGTGAAATCGATGGTCATTGGTCAAATTCATCTCAAGCAGGCCCAACCAGAGTTTCAGATTGTGTTTTTTAAGATTGTTCGCCCAGCCTGCTGTGCCCCACCTGAGATAGGAAGCTGGTGTTAGAGAGCAACACATTATATAAGAAGACAAGCTTCACTTTTTTCATATGCACTCGCTTCCCCCCAAAGCCTGTAACACCTAAAAGGGGCCCCTCTGTACTGAGGCCTGTTTGTGACCTCATTCTGGAAGGCCGAGTGCTGCCCTCCTTTAGAGAAATGGTGCCGGATGCAGAGGGCAGCCCCAGTGCTGTGGGACTGGCCCCCCAGGGAGAATCAGACCCCCGTCCCTCCACACTGCAGAGCATCAACAGAAGTACTGGGGTGCCCTCCTGGAGTGTGGCGTGGTTTCTCCTGCCCAGCATTTCCTTCTGACTGTGGTCCCAAGAGACACCATGTTGGAGGGCAGGGTTATCCCAAATGTCTTGGTTCCCATCAATAGCTAATTATAAAGCTTTCCTCCCGGAATTTTGTCTGCACTAGAGTGACGTGTTAAGAACATGCATGAGCTTTGGAGTAGAACTTGGGTCCCTTTGTAGTCAGATCACCTTGAGCAAAATGCTCAGACTTCCTGAAAAGCCTCAGTTTTCTCCCGAGTAAGTCAAAACAGGAATAGTACCTATTCTGCAGGACTTTTTGGAATTTACATGAATATATGTAAATTCTCAGGTACGGGGCTGGGGGCCACTGCAGTGTCACCTCATCAGAGAAACTCTTCCAGACCAGAAAAGGGCTCCTGTTACACTACCAATTCCCCTTCCCCTTCCTAGATTTATCACAGAGGTGGCTAATTAGTTACCTAATAGTTAATCCTTAATTGAGTGCTTTATGTGTGACAGGCATTGTTCAAAGCACTTTACTGTTTACAATTACCCAGTGAGGCGCTACTATTATCCCCATTTTAAACATCTGTAAATGGAAGCACAGAGCAGCTAGGTAACTTGCCCAAAGCCACACAGCAAAACTGGGACTTGCCAGTGTGCCTGTGTGATGTGAAAACCATTGCTTTTTGTCTCCACACTGCACTGCTATGAGGTCTTAATCACTTCTTCGGTGGTTCTGTTCTCTGTTCCTCTGGACATTCTGGGAGAGCAGGATTGGGCTGCTGTCATTCATCTGTGAGTCCGCAGTGCTGGGCACATAGCAGGCAGTTCTGTTCATTGAGTGGTTATTATTTTTAAATTATTATTTGAGCCAGCACCATTTCTTGTGGGCCAAGAACTTTACAAATTTATAACCTATTAAGCCACTCCCTTAAACTAGTTCTACATGCATTTCTTTCAAGGTTTGCATAGCTCTTCTGGGTTATAGAATTTTTCAGAGTCTGTGAATAAGCCCAGCCCACTCTACTCTTTGGGTGTAATTGGCTTTCGTCATCTGCCTGCTCAGTGGCCCCTTCTACCCTGCAGGGTCTGCCCTGGCCTGCTTCAGGGAGACCCTGTTTTCACTGAGGTGTGCTTGTAGAAGGTCGGGGGCGGCTGGGGCCCAGCTTCCAAAGAGGGGAGCCAGCTCAGAAAGGAAGCCAGGCAGATTCAGATGTTCATAAACATCTGTGGCCTGGCATCCTCCGTTAGCCCTGGTCACACGGCTCTGGGTCTGGCACTGGCCCGATGCCTCTCATAGAGCAGTCACCTGTCCTGAGGGGGCTCCCCTGACTTCCCGCCCAGAGGAGACCCGCTCGTCCCTCTCAATCCCTCACCCTCCTCAGTTTGCTCTATGGCCCTTAACGCCGAGGGAACCTTCTTTCTGTGTCTGTGTGCTGCTGCCCAAACATGCCGTGTTCCTCATTCACTGCGGCGGCCCTGTGATCAGTGTATGCAGGTCATTTAATAGGCACAGGACGAAAGGTGCAGCAGTGGGCGGAGTTTGTTGTACACCTGAGTCTATTCCAGCGGAGGTGAGCGCCTGGAGATGGGGGTCGTGGGCGATTCATCCCTGTCGGCTGGGCACCTAGGATGCCTCACGTTCAATAAGTGCTTCAAGAAAGGAGTGAACGAATAACTGGCATTTTGAATTTTCTGACAATGGGGGTGGGAGGGAAGGCAATGGTGAGCTAGAGGGAAAATGGGTATTTCTTCCCTGGGAGGGAGCTGGTGACCACAAGGTGAAACCAGGGAAGCAGGGGCTTCCAGAAATTGAGTGAGGAGCGTCCTATATGAAAATGGTAGTTTTCAAAAGCAAAGTCACAGAACCACCCACTTTAGAATTCCCTGAGGATCTTGTGAAAAATGCTGAGTTTGAGGAGCAGAATGAAGGCCACTGAGGTTTAGGCCCAAGAATCTGCATTTCAAATAAACCGTGGGTGATTCTGCGCAGTTTGCAGGCAGAAGAGCACAGGGTCAGGAGACTTGAGAGCAATGACCAGAGGAGAAGGAAGAGTTGGACAGACTCAGTGGCATCGAGGAAGAAGGCAAGGATTAACAAAAGAAGCCAGGATGGGACGCTGATCTCTGGAGCCCTGCAGCTGCCCTGCTCGGGAACCACCGCTGATTGGATACTCAGCTACTTCTAAGGACAACGGTGTCCAAGGCTGGGAAGTGTGAACCTGGAGCCTGAGCCAGAAACCCCAGGTGCCTTGGACCTAGAAGAGCGAGAGAGACACAACCAGGATTTATACGTATAAATACGAAGAAATTTCGGTGCAAGACAGTGGGGAAAAAAGAACACCTGATACCCAGGAACGAAGCGCCGACACAAACCACAACAGGGACAGACGTGAAAACCTTGTGCTGGGTGAAAGAAACCAGGCACAACGGGCCGCGTACTGTCGGATTCCACGCACTGCAACTGCCTGGGGCAGGTGTTGCTGTAGTCTGAGTGCCTTCATTTAGCCTGCAACTACAGAGCGCAGACCATGAGCTATGACTGTACCTCTGTCCCTGTAAACATTTGGTGAGCAGCTGGGTGTCTGGGACCCGGATGATGTGCCGCCTCCCCCAGCCACCCAGCTGTGGTGGTGCCATTCTTCTCATTGTGATGGACACATGGCATAAATCCAGGAAGTGTCTTTTTGACATTATTTGGGACAGAAACATGAGCATTTATGCAACTGAACAACACATTTCCATTTGGAATGATCATATTTTCTAAAAAAATAAAAGAACACTGAAAATAAATGTTCAGGCCCTGGCCAGGTGGCTCAGTTGCTTGGAGCATCATCCCACACACCAAAAGGTTGCAGGTTCGATCCCTGGTCGGGGTGTGCATGGAAGGCAACCAGTCGGTATTTCTTTCACATCAATGTTTATCTCTCTCAATCATGGATGCGGAGAGTGTTTTGATAGTTGCCAGATGGGACAAGGTGTAGGGGAACGGGTGAAGAGGTGAGGGGATTAAGAAGTACAAATAGGTAGTTACAGAATAGCCAGGGGGATGTAAAGTACAGTATAGAAAATGGGGTAGCCAAAGGACTTACACGAATGGCCCATGGACATGAACAGTGTATGGGGATGGTCTGAGGGAGTGGGGGTGCTGGGTGGAGGGGGGCAAAGGGGGAAAATCAGGACAATTGTAATAGCATCATCAATAAAATATAATTCAAAAAATACACTAAAAAATGTTTCTCTCCCTCTCCCTCCATTTCCCTCTCTCTAAAATCAATAAAAAATATATCCTTCGGTGAGGATTAAAAGAAGCCGGGGCGGGGGGGGTGTCAGTTTGATTACTCATGACATGAAAGGACTCACAGAACAGACCCAAACGTCAGCACGTGCAGTGGGAGTTTCTGAGGCTTTTGGAGCCAGAGTTTTCTCAGTTTCCTCTGACCAGACTCCAAGTTTTTCCTAACCTCCCACCCCAGCTGTCCCCCACCCTCAAAACCACCATTCTGGTAATAAGGACACAGCTTGCTTTTTACAAAGGTAGACAGGCACAGGATACAAAACCTTTCTTTCAAGCCGGGTCCATCACCCCCACTTAGCTCCATCTTCCCAAGCCCCTGCTTCAGATAAAATTTCACCTGAGCCATTCTTCCAAGCTTAAAATGTATGGCTTCACCTGGGGAATTGCTGTCACTTCTAAAGCCGCTTCCATTCAAGGTAGTACCTGGGCAGACTCCTAATCACAGGCAATTGATATTCTACTGAGCATCTTTGAAAAATAATCTGCAAACAAGAGGCTGCAGGCTATAAAAGTCTCTCTCTTCCTTTCTCTTCTCCCTCTCCCTCTTTCTTAAAAAAAAAAAAAACACAAAAAAAAAAACACACAAAAAAAACTTCCAGCTTAATAAAAATACAACCTGAACAAAAGCAGGAAACCTTAGCACTTTGTCCAACAATGTTATTTTTTTAAGAGTTTTATTAATCGGTTTAGAGTTGTGTCACATTTGGCTAGGAGGTGCAAGGTGCTTTCCCCTGCTGAAAAGATTGTCCTCGCATTTCAGGAGTTGGCAGTGTTGGCTCAGTTAACAGGATGGCCAGGACGAAAGGGCCAGCCTTGGAAAGCTCGAGACTCACACTGAGAGTATGATGCGTTGAGCATCAATTTGGCCTTCCTGCTACATTCCCCTGGCATCCAGCATGTGCATGCACACTCATGCACACATGTGCACACGTGTACATGCACCACAGGCAGGCACACCAAGACTTCCTTCCAGAAAAAGCGGTACAAAGGTGAAATAAAGGAGTTCCTGACTTGTTTTCATCTCCTTGCTGTTAAGGAGTCTGTAATACATTCCACAAGGAAGACATACTAGCTTTTGCGAGAACAGACAAATGCACCTGTCAATTTAGCAGCATCATTTGAGTTCAATCAGCGTGGCGCTGGAGGAGCCCCCCCAAATGTTTAATTTCTTCCAGCACCGTAAGCGCTGTGATCGGTGTTATCACGACAACATTGACTGCACAAGATGAGACTTGGTGTGGAGAGATTCTGTTGAAGGGAGAGCCATTAAAAACACACACCAGGAACCCATTTAACAGGTTTCTAATAATATCATCTTATATCAATATCATGTCTTCTTTCCTCACCATGTCAGTCTTGGTGTGTACACACAGGTTACCCATTCTAAAATAGAGTGTTTTCTAGCTTGGGGCTCATGGGATGATAGGACGAAAGTAGAACAAAGGTAGGGCTTCCTGAGTGTGGAGATTGGCTGGCATGAGGATCAAGGTCCCCCCACCCTGAGGACATTGACTGATAGAGCAGTCGCTGAGCCATGCGTACGGTTCAGCTGGAACAGAGAGACTCTAGATGGTTCCGGTGAGATGCACCAGACCACGTTTATCAAGAGCAACAGGCAGAGTGTCACGGGGACTCCGGGCCCCATGCAGATCTCTCAGGCGTTTTCCTAGCACATATGCAAAGTAAACCAAACATATGATTCATTTTTGGTCTCGCAATGCAGACCATAGAGACACTCACTTGCTCCCACACTCATTCGTTAAAAATCCATTGAATATCAACTAAGTGCCTGAGGCTGCTCCCAAGATGCTTCTGAACTAGAAGGGGAGGGGTCATAGACACATAAGTGTTCGGCCCAGTATGGAGCATGGCAATGATGGTGGTTCCAAAAGGTTTGAAGGTGGCACACGCGTAGAAGTGACCTGCTCCCAACTGGGAAGGGAGGGGGGAGGCAGGGTTAGACCTGAAAACTTCACTGAAGATATGCTCTACCTGGACCAGGAATATGAGTTGTATCTTTCCAGACAGAAAGTGGAATTAATGCCACTCCAGGCAGAAGGACAAGTAGGAATGAAGACTACAAAGAATGCAACGTGACAGGTTCTAGAAACGACTGGTGTTTCATGAAGGTTGGAAGTAGGCTTTAAGCAAGAAGCAACTGAATGAGATGGGAAATTGACACATAGAAGTTAATTCGCTCCTGTTGTCCCAAGAGTACCAGCTACAATAGCCAGCTTGCAGTGGTCAGATGTCCACTGAGCGCAAGGGATTGCTGTCATTCTATTGTCATGCCTACTGGGTTGCCACTTCACAAACAGAGGAGCCCTGAGAGGCACCAGAGTTGGTATATTTTGCAGTGTCACACACTGCGGTGGTACAAGCCACAGATACTAGAAACGCAACAAAGGACAGGTTGCTGTGGCTCGGGCAATACACACATGAAGTGTCCTAAAGTTAAGGACTTAGGTTACAGAAGATAGATGTGTGTCTGCATGTGTGTGTGTTTGTGTATTTCGGTGTGATGTGGCTACACGTATGTGTGTGAGTGAGTGTGTGGTGAGATTTTCTTGAAGAGAGGTTGTGGAGAGAAAGACCTAGAGAGGAAAGTGGGTATTGACGTCGACGGGGGTGGCACAGGACTAGCTGCACTGGGATGAGAGAAAGAGCAAGTGGAAAGTTCTTTTTTTTTTTCCCCTCAGTTTCTTCCTCAGTAAACTTCGATGCCCAAAAGCTCATGCAGAAATGAGGGCATGGAAGTACTGGGAGAAATAACCTTTCACACAACATGTGCTTGGGTTCTGAAGCTAACATGCAATTACAGTGTTCCAAGGGCAACGCAGATTAATTTGACTTCCTGGGTAGCCCGAGGTTAGAGGGTCAGGGCAAAGCCCAGGCAGCAGGGACATATATGTCCCTAGAGATGCAGCAACATGAGCACTTGCAGTCTTTTTGAGAAACAGTGAAGTCCTGGAAGTTTGCTAGGGGGCGCCAATGAGCAGTTCCGCCTGGGGAGCCAGGCGAGCCGTTAAGCCTCATGGGCAGAAAAAAGAAGGAGAAAATGACTACCAAAGCGTTGCACTATTTTTATGTCTGTGGAAACACAGGCCATTGTCTTGGGGGAGGTGGTTCATTTGACACAGTAAATTAGTTTGATGCTTTTAATAGAGAGGGTGCCCAGTTATTTGAAATCAATCCAAGGTTATTGTATGAAGTCATGTTTCTTAAAAGTATTTGGCATTTGGCTTCTACGCTGAACTAAAGGAAGTGTCGGGAACTGGAGGAACCGCTGCTGTAAAGGGCAGTGGGTGGGATTCAGTGCTGGAGCAAGAACCCCGCCCCCCAGACCAGAAACCAAAAGCACAATGAGCAAAGGAGTCACCCTGGCCTGCCCAGGCTAGCACCTTGACCCTGGGTGGAGTGAGCAAAGGACAGGGACAGGAGAAAGGGCGTGGAGACTGGATACCCGTGGAAGGTGGCAAAATATTTTCTTGCCATCTTCCCCAGAGAGGGGCATCTGGAAACTCCATTTAGACCGCGTTGTCCTTGACAAATGGAAAAATTTCCCCCACTACCTGACAAATTACTTGGAGTCCAAATTAATATCATTTTCTTCAGAAAAGAAATAATTATTAGCCGCAACAGCAAAATTGGAGTTAAGGCTCCAGCGATATAATAATAATAACTTGCACTCACACGGATTCTTTCAATCAAAGGTCTCGGAAGCTTTGCCAAACATTAATTAATTAAGCCTTGCAGATTCTGCCCAGGAGGCAGGTAGCTATTATCTCAGCTTTCCAGATGTGGAAACTGAGTCTTAGGGAGGTGAAAGTGATTTGCCCAAGGTCACTCTGGGAATGAGAAGTGGGACCGAGATTGAAATTGCAAAACCTGCCCCGTGCCTAGAGTTGGAGCAGCTTCCACTGCTTCTCCCCCAGGATGCTGGGGGGCCGGGTCTGCAGAGGTGTGTGAGAGTGGAGCTGGCTGGGGCCGGATGCACCTGCAGAACCAAGAGAATTCCAGTCCACTAAGTACAGTTCATGTGACAGGGAAAGTCTCCCCAAACTATCTATTTTCATTTGCAAGATGCAGGCACCTTGTGACTAGGTAGAACACTGCTAAAATGTGGAAATGAACAGGGAACGGTTAGGGAGACAGGATTACAAAATGTTCTAGAGAGAAAGCTCCTCGTAACCCTTTCTGCGTGATTTTTTTTTTTTAAATCCCAAGCCTCTATGCAGACAATAGAAGTGAGAAATGCAAAGGAAAGGGATGGTGAAGATGAATTTTAGATGGCGGAAGGAGGGCCTTCAAAGAGGTCTCCTGGGTGCCTGCTGAATGTCCTGATTTCATTCGCCACGGCACGCCCTCGGCTCTGCCTGGCCTCCTTCAGAGTTTGGTAGGAAGGCTGTTTGCACCGAGAGCAGTGGACCCACTGCCTCTCTGCCTGCACGCCTGGTTTAGCAGTTGACAAACACCGTCAGCCAATTCCCCACCCTCTCCCCCACCCGCCCGTCTTGGATGCTGCTGACATATTTTGATATTTCCTTGTGAGATTATACTTCACATAATGAATTTGATTCTTCAATTTTTTTCTCTCTTCCCCCTCAAAACTCTGCAGCTTCTGAGTTTATCTGCTGCAAGATGAATCGGCCAGAGTCCCCCAGTGCATCTCTCTTTACACTTCACCTCCCCCCACTACAGATGAGAAATAGACTTTTCCCTCATCCATCATAAGTCAGCATGACAGGGCTGTCATTCCCCAGGCTGGGCTCACTGTATCATCCTTCTCTCTGTCCTGCTTCAGTGCATGGCCTGCTTTCTTGGGGACAGTCGGGACCTTTATAAAAGACTTAAAATTGGAGTAGAACCAGACCAAATTTTTTTTACTACAACAACAACAACAACAACAATAATAATAATAAGAGGGAGGGAAAAGATTTTTAAAAATAATGTAAGAGAGAGTGAGCTCTAATTTTTTTCTCAGCGGACCATTCTTTCTTTAAATAGGATATTGCGAAATTCTAATAAATCCAGTCTTTTTTTTCTGACACATTATCAATCCTCAGACATCCCTAGGGGGTAAAGGGTAAATCTGATTTGCCTGATATTACACATTGAGAAAATGAGACGAGAGGGGTGAAGAAGAAAGGCTATAATGGAAGGCCAAAGGAATCAGGGAGGGGAAGTGGGGGGCAATGTAGCAAT
Organism: Mormoops blainvillei; assembly: GCA_004026545.1. Lineage (NCBI taxonomy): Eukaryota > Metazoa > Chordata > Mammalia > Chiroptera > Mormoopidae > Mormoops > Mormoops blainvillei. The sequence continues at coordinate 18,622 of PVJD01003020.1, read as the reverse complement.
GGCCCCGTGCGATAAGAAGAATCAATATAAGTAGGAGACTGACAAATTGTTCTATCACTCCGCCTCCTGCCCATCCTCCAATGGGAAATGAAGGAATAAAAACAGACTCGGATTTTAACAGAAGAAAAAGTCATTTGTGACGCTGAAGGCAAAGGTCACTGTGTTGCAAGTCAGAAGACCGAGGTCCCTGTCCAAGCTCAGATGGAAACGACGGGGACAAACTTAGGTCAGCTTTTGGGCGGGTGGGCCAGGCCGTGGAGTGCCCAGTTTCTCACTTCTAACATAAGGGATTATGTCTAGGAGACTTCCACTCTAAATACTAAGATCTTTAGATTTTATTATTAGCAGTTTTTGACACTGAGAGACACTAAGAAGTGTTAAGTAAAGCTGTTACATTGGGGGTCTTTAAAATCAATACATGCACCCATTTTGGGAATATTTTGATGAGGAATTCTCTACAACCTAGGACAAGCTCTGAATGAGCCCAGTTGGTCAGCCAGCAGCCAGCATACGACCCGGACAGTAGCGAGCCTTTCCTTTACCGGGGCAGGATCAGGAGGACAGACCTCTGGAACGGCCACCAGTCCCTCAGGCAGTTCAGCCAGGAGAGGCTCATCCGTTCTCACCGACACTATAGACATAGTGACGGATACTCAGGGGCCTCTGACAATTTTAAGGCAGTTTCACAGCCAGGCTGCCGTTGATCAGTTCCATCGACAGGGCTGAGTTCTGGGGGATTCTCTAGTGCCTTCCATTAAGTGGGTGGTCACAGCTTCTGCGCCTGATCCGGCCCTCCCACAGCGAGTGCCTGAAGATCCCATCCTCTATCCTGTTCCTCTTTTTAATTCATGAATAGCATGGGCAGGGTGAACCTTTGCTTCCAAATGTTATTGGAAGATTTAATTAAGCACCATTCGAAATTTTTGAATGGAAATTGCCACATTAGTCATGATTATTATCCATTTTCTTTAAACGTAGGGCCAACTGCTAAGCTGTTAGGCACAAGCTTGGAAATTACAAAAATATTCAAATATCCATTATCTGAGACTCTGTTTGCCAAGCATCCTATCTAATCAGGGAGAGCCTGCTGGAACAGATGGGCCTTACACTGTGCCCTGTAAGCCAGGAAACTTGGACATGTTAGGAACGAGTGAATCGAAGTGCCAACTGTGCTGTTGCTATAACGAACTCATTTTCCACTCGGCAAAAGACTGACTGTGCTTGTTTTTTCCAAAGATCCCACATTTCCCACCTGCAGCAAGTCCTCCGTCTTCCCCCGTGCTGTACCTGGAAGGTGAACGTTGACATTCTGAGAGAAAAAGGCCCAGGGTCGAGTTACTTGCCTCCGGGAATCATGCCACTGTCAGCATAACTTCAGGAGGGGGCTGTACAAAGCCGCGAATACAGGTGCTTAAGCACACAGAAAGGGACTTCCTTTCAACTTCGTATTTACGAGTAGTTTACGGAAAGCTTTCTAGCCATAGGAAACAAAATTGGTAAACACAGTAAGTAATAGATTCAACAAATACCGCTAAGGATAAAGAACTAATTTACATTTAATGAGACAGCGATTGTTTATTAAATAAGAAATGGTTGTGATTATGAAGATGGCCTCAAAGGCTTTTCGGGAAGAATAAATTTAGCATTGAATATAGCTTTTCATATTCAAAAGCTGTGACTTGAGGAAAGGGGGGAGGGAGGAGCGAGCTGAATGAATAAACAATGTAGGAAGCTGATAACTTCTTCTGGAATATAGGGTGCCCGACAAGAATTTAATGGAAAATTAATTCCACGAAAGGTTCTCTTCCTTGAAAGTTATACCACAGGCTGCCTCTGCAGTATTGATTTTTTAAAAAATAGTACATGATTACTAGAGAATTTATGGCATGTTGGAACATATATTCTGGCCCTTGCCCTGTATAATGGATTTTTTAATCAAAATTTCTGCAACCGTGTTTGCAGCTATGGGCATAGATGTTAGTTGCAGCTATCTCTGAAATTTTTAAGTATGGAAGACCTGCGGCTCTCCAAGTAGAAAACTGGGAAACTCCCAGCCTCCTATGAAAGCTAAGACCAAGCAAAAAGCAAGACGAAATAGCAAAGTCGCTGATGTCTATATGATTTGCAAAGATCAGCTGAATCACAGGATTTGCCTGAGACTTTTACCTGCAGGAACTCTTAAAGACATGTGATGTAGTAATTGTGCTTATTCATTTTGGGGGGCAAATCATGGTTTAACTTGACGTTTCATGTCTTAAATACCACTCTACACAGAGTTGAAATGCCTCAATTTGAGTCTTTTAGCTAGCTGTGGCAGAAAGTTCTAGCTTGCACCAATATCTCTTTCTCTTTCTGTTTTAATAGCTGGTCTACATTTCCTATCCATGTGTGCAACTTGGTGTGCACATGACACCATTCTGACCAATGAGATGAGAACAGAAGCGACGTGCACGCTTTCAGGTCATGTGTACAATTGTCTTGTTCCCTTGCTCCTCCCTGCTGTTCAGGTTACAGGTGTGAGGGTAAGTACTGAAGTGGCCACTTTGGAACCAGAGTTAAAAGCTGTGGCTATCAGGATCATTTTGTTAGTCCTAGACCATCTACCTACTTAAAAGAGAAATGCATTTATACCTTGATTAAAGCCACTGTAAGCTGAGTTACCTCGTTGAAGCATCTTAGCCTATATCTTGATGAATACAGAACTCAATTATATGGCCTTTGAAACTAAGACATTCTTTTGCACACTTTACCTCTGTCGTTAAACACCAAATTCTCACTAAACTTGAGACTGTGAAGCAAACATACCGCATGTCCTCCCGTAGATATGAAGGAGAAGGCTAAGAGAGGGGATAGGGGAGGCCAGGCAGTATCCTTACATGTGAAAAAGAAAGCCCGTTTAGCGCTTTACCGGAGAATTGTCAAGAGACACCAGATTGCAATACCAGGAGTAGCTGATAGATCTTTTTGGTGTAACATAAGAAACGCTGTAGTGGTCACATGTTTCACTAGAAAGAATACGTTAAAAAGTTTTAGATCAGGCCTTTGGGTACCTGGCTGTATATTTACAAAAATGGAGCTTGGCTTGTCAAGAAACTCCAAGTCAGCCAGAAGAAATGCTGGTTACATGAAATAGAACAAACAAGCAAAAGCAATCTTTAGTCTTAATCTTTTTTTACATACCCTAATATGTATTTCATAATTATATTTTCAATTACATTTTGAATTTATTTTTATTAAAAAAATGTTCAAACACTCAAAGAAAAATGATAAAATAAACCCCAAACATCTATCACTCAAATTGAACAGTTATTGCAGCTTTGTCTCATTCGCTCTCTTTTTTTTTATTTTTTTAATCTTTATTTATTTTCTGTTTTCTGAGCACAAGTCCATGCAAGTAGGCTGGTACATCAGAAACCTGAATCCTTTCTGTTAGAGACTTAAGGTATAGTTAGTGTTTACCCAGGCACTCAGAAATCCAAGGAAGGGAGGGACTGCATCCTTTCTTCTCAAATTGACCATTGAAAATTACATCCAGTGATCTTCATGGCACTTAGCTGGTTTCCAACACCACATTCTTTAGGCCAAGGAAGGGGCAGCTTACATATACCACCGACTCCATCATCAAATGATATTCTAAAAATCTCAAGGGATTTTCTTGGAGCTGTTCCAATAATGAGGTGGGCATTAGCACTAAGTGAATTACTGACAGTCTGAGAACAAAATCGACTTGTAGTTCTAGGGGGGAAAAAAAAGATATAGCTGAGGCTTTTGGACTAATACCACCAGCAGTGTTTTTATATAAACTCTGAGGATGAGGGAACAGACCTCCCTGTCCTTTGACTTTTGGACGATCTGAAATGTGTGGGCTGTCAGTAGGACCGTTATGAATGTTTCCAGCCCCTGTGTCTTAAGCCCATCAGAACGGGTCTGTCATGTGCAGAGGCGGTGATGGACAGGGTCAGGGGCTATGTAGGCCAGTGCCGGACAGGCCCCAGGGCCTTGGTGTGGCTCCCAAAGCAACAAGCAGAGGGACTAACCCAAGGAAGAGGGTGAGTGTGGCTCCAGTTCAGGTCCACCCCGTACAGAGAGTGGTTTCTAAGCAGTGGCCTCAGAGGGTAACCTCTCAGTGTACAAAGACTCGGCAAGTTCTGTTGGGGATTCTTGTTTGTGTGTTTCTAATGTAAACAGAGCATGTCAATGGAGAGCAGGCGAGGATGGGACTTTATTGATAGGTTATACACACACACATGTACACACACACACACTTATTGATTGATTGATTGGTTGGTTGTTGATTTTACTTTTCAGTGGCCTTGATACAGAATGTGTAGGCAGCAGCAGTGGTAGAACCTAATGTCAAGATAAGGGATTTAGCAATTTTGGTATTCTACTCTTAAGCTGACATTTAATATTTGCTCACAGATACAAGCTTGATAGATCACTAGCCATCGCCCCCCAGGCTCCACGTTCACCACCCTGTGCCCCTGCCACAACCAGCCTAGCCCCGTAATCAAAGTCCAACATCACCTAACTGATTGGGCAAAACTGGATCAACAACAGAGTACCCTAAACTCAGGGAGGTGACTGTACAAAGCAAAGACCCACATATTCCTATGTGTCCCATAATAGAGCTGATAAAAGATGATTGAGTTAATTTAAAACTGTGTCTTCCAGGCAGAAGTAAGATAAATCTACCATTGGTTTTAGGCCATAGAACCCAACCTTCCTGAAGAAAGAGGCTTAACAGGCATTAAAATATTGGAAGATCTTGACACTATAATTCAGTCATGTTACTAGAAAGAACCAAACCCTCTTCATGTCTGTGAAAAAGGACTCTTGTCTTCACTATGCTGCCAAAAGAGGAGCTTGCACACAGCAATGTGGAGTGGTTCTCACAGGGTCAAAAGTCAATGATAAGACTGAGGTCAAGGCCAGAGCTTCCTGAATCTTGCTCTCCTTTTTCATTCCTCTGAACCAAGTTACCCAATTGCCGGAACAACTCATTGGCCGTAGAGCGTGCCTCAGCCACAAGGACATAGGCAACAGCATCAGTTGCTCCACTTCAAGAACAGCTTCTTCCTTCCTCCCCAAAACAAGCGGCTTAGCCAGAGAGATAAGATTCATTGAAATATTTGCTTTAAGAAGAATGGTGAAGGCAGTAGTATCTTGAGCCTGCTTCTGCCTCTTTCTGAAGCCTCTCCTGATGCTCCACAAATCCCAGCCCTTCTTCACCCCACCCCTCCATCCGTACTTATTGCCACACATGTACCCTGAACCACAAAGCAATTCATTAGCGCTCCAGCCACTCCCTGCTCCCCTTTCTGGGAAACCCCAGAAAACCAATCCAGTAATATTTGCTCCAAAACACTAAAATGAGCTGCCCCTAACTAGAATAACAGACTGATTTAAAAAAAAATAAGTTACAAATCACCAAAATTCTCCCTTGCGGTGATATGCCAATACACACAAACGTGCACACACCTAGACAGTGTATGAGCTTTCCTATTATTAGTGTTTGACTCCAGAATAGTACCATTGTAATATAGCTAACAGCTATATAGCTAATAGCTAACAGTTACAGCCTGGTCCTTTAAGATGCCTATGTATCTATCAGTGAAAAACATATACCTACATTGACCTATGTTTTTCACTCAATAGCGAATAGATACGTTCATTTTTTTCACTTAATTTTCAAAAATCCCTATAACTTTTTTTACAGAGGAGGATGCTAAGGACACAGAGTTAAGACTAATTTGTTGAAGGATTCATAACTTGTAAGTAGCCAAACCAGGCTTTAAAACCAGGTGTCCTAACTTATCTATTATTTAATACCGTTGCCTGTAAGATTGTAATATAAAGTATTAAATGATAACACTCTGCCTTTCATGTAGTGTAAAGGTTGTTTTTCCAATTTATAGTCATTGATGGCATTCTGTCTACCTGCTTCCCCCTCTTTCGGGTTGTGGAGGGAGCTGGTAGTGGCTCTGTTGGTTCAAACGGCCCAGCTCTTGACTTGGGAAGGTGATTTGAGGATTGGACATCAAGTCACATTCACCACTTTCCTGGTTTCTAACCTCACCTTGGGTTAGAGTGTTGATTCTCACTCTTATTCCCATTCTCCTGTATATGTCTGCCTGCTGTGTTCAGGAAAAAGGACATATTACCCACCATGACTGCTCTCAGGAAATGAGCTTTCATCTACAAGATGATAAACCTTCATTTCCTGACAAAAGTCAGAGGACTCCCTTTGACCCTGTACCCTTGGAGGCTGGTTAACTCCCTCTGGAGGCCCCCAGTCATCAGCAGAGGCGACCCCTCTAGCTCTTTGTCATGTACTTCTTCATTTACTTCCATGGGGCCTGGAGCTGGGGCTTGAAGTGCACTGTCACTCCTTGGCATTCGCAATGGTCTAATAAGTCAGTTCCCTAGAGAAGAGGCTGCTCTTGGGAACAGATGCTATCAGAGAAAGTGTGTTCTCTGCCACCTGGGGTTGTCATCTTCCTGAAGGACATCCTGATCAAGGCAAGGGAAGGCAGTGCATGGATTGCTCCTACCTGGGCAAGAGCTGGAAACATTCCTCTCTCCAGACACCATCTGGAAACCAAACCTGACAAATGGGCTGGGACCAGCTGATGAAAGTGAGGGAAGAGCCCCTCGGAATGCTCCTGAACTGATCCGTGCTTCACTCATGCCTAGTCTGCCTATAATTGGCATGTCACAGGCTGGAAACCAGGAAAATGTAGACCAATTCTGGACCATTAGTTAATGCTTCTATACTGGAGGGCTCTGGTCTGTCAGCTCTTCCATCACTTAGAAAAAAACTCATGGAACTACTAATGGGTTTCAAAGATTTTTATCTTTCTGAGGCTGTCTCCAATATAGATTTAATCATAATGACAAAATACCCACCCTGTCTAATGGAATTTTGTTCAGTTTATCCTGTATTTCTCCTAAGGACTAAACTCCCCAGATGAACAAACAAATGAAATGGTAGGAGATATAAGTTGACCTTGACCACAGGATGAGAACAGTATATGTATTTATCTTATATTAATGACATGTGTAAAATTAACTGTCTTTAATACATACTGATGAGTTAGGAAATGTATGACTTCATAGAAAGATACAGTTTCTTTATTTAAAGATTTTATTTATTTATTTTTAGAGAGAGGGGAAGGGAGGGAAAAAGAGAGGGAAAGAAAAATCGATGTGAGAGAGAAACATTGATCGGTTACCTCTCATACGTGTCCCAACCAGGAACTGAACTGACAACCCAGGCATGTGTCCTGACCTGGAATCGAACTGGTGGCCTTTCACTTGGCAGGATGACACCCAACCAACTGATCCACACAGGTCTGGGCAAAAGACCTATGTTCTTATCAAACTGGAAACCCAGAGACAGCCTGAGTGTTTAATGAGAAGGAGTAGCCGGGGCAGATGCCACGGCATGCCACCCACAGTCTCCACTCCCCCACCAGGAAGAGAGCCGAGAGACCGTGCCCTTCAGGAGGCAACCCAAAGCCCATCAAGAAGAGTTTGGGTTTCTCCAAGAAACAAGAAGAAAAAGAGGTCAGGAGATTTCAAAAAACTTGTTGAAATCCAATGGCTCTTGATAATAGCAGAGCATTATTAATATATAACTTAACCCTGGAGATGCTTTTGCCTCCCACTTATGAGTTATCTAAGACAGCAGTCCAAAGCAAGGGGACAGCTCAGAGAGATCAGTAGAAGAGAGTGTATAAGTAGCATCCTATCTCCCTTTGTACTCACAAGTTATTCCTTTGTAGATGTTCATGAATGTGTTTAAAGTAACCCATGTAAATTTTGTATATAAAAAGGTGTACCTGTAGCAATACTTGTTTATAAATCGTTATATTGCTGAGGATCTTGATATTCCCTTCCAACAGTCACAAGTGACTAAACATTTTGTTTGATCAACAAATGATATGCCACTGAGTGTCGGAGGAACTTAGCTTGTTCACAGCATGCCTTAAAGCTCAAACCACCACAGGTCATTGCGTAAGACATTTATTGGTCACTTATTCAGTCAGTAACTTTTATTCACATTATACTTTGTGCCAAACATCATCTTAGGAACTGTAGATAAAAATATGACATAACCATTAAGAGGATCGTATGATCTGAAAGAAAGGCAGATAGATATATCAACATATAGTGGCCAAAGGGCATGTTAACTAACAACAAAAAAATTAAGTCCAAGCTATCAAAGCAGTAAAAAGGAGGGGAAAATCAACTCTTAGAAATACTAAAGGCAGAAAGAGAAGCATCCATAGCAGAGGTGCCATTTGAACAATCATTAAAAGAGTGGGACCAACAAAGGAAAGGAAGGGAAAAACGCCCTGGCAGCAGAGGGAACAACAGGCACACGGATTCAGAAGACTGGAAACAGCTTGTTGTCAAGTTCATTGGAAATGAGAGTGAAAGTATATGCAGGGGCCAAGTTTTAAGGCAGCTGTGTACGCCATACGGAGAGGTTAACATGATTTTCCAGGCAATAGAGAAATGGAGACAATGTTAAAGTTCTGATGTTAACACAGTAGTATTTGCATTTAAAGAAGACTCCTTTGGGACTAGTGAGGCAGATGAAATTATATGAAAGGGACAACAGAAACAAAAAACACTGGGAAATGTTACTGTCACGCAGGTTAGGGATAGTGCAACCCTGACTAGAATTGTGGCAGTGGGTCTGGAGGTTGGAGATAATTTCTTTTTTAATGTGTAGGAGGTGGAAATAAATTGGGCTTAGGAACTAACTGGAAATACACTATATGGGAAGAGGAAACAGGGTGACTGCCAGGTTTCCTGAATGGGACGGTGCTGCCATGTATAAAATTAGAAAACACAAAAGAAGAAACTGACTTGGAGGGCAGAAGTGATGAGCTCAATTATAATCCTTAGCGTTTAGGGTACCTATTGGACCTCAGGTTAAGCTGTCCTTCGGGCCACTCTAAGGGTTCATCTGGCACTCAAGACAGTGTAATCGGTTTATGTTCACATTTAGATTAAAAATATATATATATAGAGAGAGAGAGAGAAAGAGAGAGAGAGAGAGGGAGGAAGGGAGGGAGAGAGAGAAAGAGAGGGAGAGGGCATATAAAATATGTAAAAAGTGCATAAAACCTAGACATGCAGCTGGATTAATTCCTGTAAACTGAGTACCCTTGTGAATACCACCTAGACAAGAAAAAACTCCTGACCTGCAGCCCAGACCTCATGCGGCCCTTCCTCATCACACACTTCCCTTCCTCCCTGAGCACAGCCCCATCCTAAATTCTAAGATCATGACTTCCTTGGGGCTTTCATTTGTTTTGCTTTGTGTTTGTTTGGTTTGGTTTGGTTTGGTTAGTTTTGTCATCTAAGTATGCAAATTTAAGCATAAGAGTTTAATTTTGCCTGTGTTGAAATGTCAGCCAGTGTGTGTTCATCTATGTCTGGCTACTGCGGCTCAGTGTGATCTGCGTGAGTCAGCCTTGTTACGTGGAGTCAGAACTGACTCATTTTCAATGCTGTTTGACATTCCGTTGAGTGAATGCACTGTAATACATGTCTTCATTCTGCTGTGATAGACGTTTTCATTGTTTCCATCTTGAGGCTATTTTAAACATTTTAGGAATATTTCTGCACGCATCCCCTGATGCCCACGTGCATACATTTCTGATAACTAGGAGTGCAATTCCTGGGTCATACGGTACGCATATCTTAACCTTTGGTAAATAAAATAAAACCATTTTCCAAAGCGACTGCCCTATTTACACTCCCACTGACCATGTATGAAACATACATCACTCTACTGTCCCACCCATACTGGGCACTGGCAGGTTTCTTTTCCATTCTCTCTCCCTCTCCCCTTCTCTCCATTTTCCTTTCCCTTCCCCTTCCTTCCTGTCTCTTTCCCTGTCCGTTCCTCCCTCCCTTCTTTTCCCATTCTGGTGAGTGTGACTTAGCATCTCACCGCGGCCTTAATTTTTCCTTCCTTGATACCTGGAGATGATAAATTGACCTTTTGGACCTTTTTTTTTAAAAATGCCTCTTTAAGTCTTTTGCTCCCTGGAGTCTACTGAATTGCCTAAAAAAATTAGACTCTGACCAAAACATGTGAATTGTGGGACACTTCCTTTGAAAGTATTTGCAGTGATCCTAGCCAACAGGAAACTTCAGTTCCCCTGACCGCTGTGTCATGGCTGTGGGAGGCCAAGGAGGCCCACCCCTCTTTTCTGCTATATTGAGTGTGTGGTAGTCTTGATATGGGAAGTGAGCGTTTCACCTCCAAAAATTAATTAATTGTTTGCTATGTCTTATCAGCGGGCTGGCTGTAGCTCCCTGATATTTTTCCTCATGTGAGAATTTGGAGCTTGCAATCACAGTCGTCCCTCCTGGAATGTGTCCCTTTCTCTAATCACCTAGAGAATGTCCCCACAAGGACATCTGTGGGTCTGCTCAAAGGCAAAACAGGCAGAAAAGAGCCCACGGGAATAAGCGTTTTGCCAACAGAGCAATCTCACGGATAGAGGATTCTTGAACATCTGCAAGAATGTTAACAGCAGATGTAAAGAAAAAATGGTAGACGAATTGGTTCATGGTTCTATGCCTTTGAAACATATTGGTTTTAATGAAGTTAAATTGGTTTCTCAGCTGCAAGACTTTCTGGAGGCTTTATGCCTATTGAGGATTGAACCGCTGGGAGAGTGATAATAATAGTAAATACCATGTTCTCGAACTTCTGTGACCGTTGGTTATTTATTTATTTATCGTATTTCCACACTGTTGGTGTGTTCCCTTTGCCTTCAGAGATCAACTGTTTTGTCTGCTTAATTCTCCGGCAGATTCACTTACTTTCTTTGCTGCCTGAGAAGCCCTCCCTTTATGAGCCATTATCTTCACTCTAGGGCTATCACCCTGCTCTCTAAAGATCACCCCAAGTCCCTCCTCTCCAGGAAACAGTGTAGACTATAGTGAGGGTTTTGTGGAGTGAGTCCCTTGGGTCTGAAGGCAGGCGCTGCCACTACCAACTGGGTACCATTAACACGCCACTTTACACATGTAAGCCTCAGTCCCCTCGTCTGAAAAAGAGAACAGTGTTTATTTCAGAAGGTTTGCCTCCTTCCCTCCCTCCCTCCCTCCCTCCCTCCCTCCCTCCCTCGCTCCCTTCTTTCTTTCTTTCTTTCTTTCTTTCTTTCTTTCTTTCTTTCTTTCTTTCTTTCTTTCTTTCTTTCTTTCTTTCTTCCTTTCTTTCTTCCTTTCTTCTTTCCTTCTTTCTTTCCTCCTTTCTTTTCTCCCCTTCTTTCCTTCTTTCCTTTCTTAATTTCTTCCTCCCTCCCTTCTTCCCTCCCCTCTTCCTTCTTCCTTTCCTTTCTTACTCCTGAGGTTTAATTAATATGTTTCATGAATGTGTTCAGAAGAGTGCTTGGAACATGTTAATAGTTAATGTCGTTATCTATTGTTCTTGTTGTTATCTTGATATCACTCCTGCTTCTTTTGCCAGTGTGGACCCCTGATTCTCCAGATTTAGAGCCACATGCTTGCCCTGGGGCAATGCAAACACTTCATGTGTGTTCATGGTCTGCTTTGTAGGACATCAAGTGCAAGTGCTCACATTTGAACTATACTAACATAAATCACTATGTGCACACATACATGTGGAAAGGCTGCTACCTTACATTGTGTGTTATCATTTGAAAGAAGGAACCTCATTGTGGTGTTAGGAAATGTTAATCATCTTTGGGACAGAATTTAATTTCCTCTAGTAAATACTTTACCCCCAGCCCCACCCCTAGCACTGCTTCCTGACTCTTCATTAATGAAGATTTTTGAAAGACTGTATGGAATAACTGAATAACCTTGAATAACCTCCAATAGAATTCTTCCTTCACTGAAAATCCTTTCCCAGTGCCCAAGGCACATAAGCATGTGGGTAAAAAGCTTTGGGTGCCAGAAAATACATTGCTTTGTGACTTAGCATCCTTGGATTACAGTTTTGTTCATCTTGTTTTATTATTTTTTTCCTCACCTGAGGACATTTTTGCATTGCTTTGTAGAGAGGAAAGGAGAGAAACATTGCTGTGAGACCGAAGCATTGATTGGTTGCCTCCCATATGTGCTCAGACTGGGGATCATTTGCATCTGGATTGGGGACCAAACCCACAACTTAGGCATGTGCCCTGACTGGGAATCAAACCCTCAACCTTGCAGTTATGGGATGATGTTCCAATCAACCAAGCCACACCAGCCTGGGCTTTGTTTTTTCTTTTCAATTGCTTGTTTTTGTTTATTTGTTTATTTGTTTTGTTCCTGAGAAATTAAGGATATAATCACTACTCCATGGGTATTGTGGAATAATAGGTTTACAGCCTAACAGCTTGTGAGCAGTCAAGGAAACTTTGACTCTCTGTCCCTTCCTGCTTAGAGTTTCTTCTCTGCAGGGTGTGAGCTCAGACATACATTTCCTCACTCACCTAACTGTAGCATGCTGAGCAGTGTTCTCAGAGGGACCATGGCACAAAGATACAGGGCTCCCTCTTAAATAAATGCCCCAAACTCCATGTGCCCATGCCTCTGCTGTCAAATTCTCAAAGGCGATCTGAGCCCATTCCAGAATGGATTAAAGACCCCTTGCCCAATCTGTCTCTGAATTGTTAACGTATTTTCTTAGTGTCACGTTTTGGGCACTGAGAAGAGTAGTGAATGACGGAGAGGAGGAGCTTTTCTGCTTCTGATCATATATTTATTTATTTATTTATTCATTCATACTTTAAACCATCCTATATTCACAAGTACCATATATGAAACAAAGATGCTTAAAACATGAATTCTGCCTTCAAGGAACCCCAATTTTGAGGGCGATCAGCTCATTGGCTATAAAGCCCTTTATTACTGTAGCTTTTTTTTCTGTATCAGTGTTCCAAATTCCCAGTTATCTAGTAGCTGACTTTAAATTATTGGCCCATGGTGGAAGTTTGCTGTCGGCTTGTTTCTTTTCATTTGCTCTACATGCTAACTGCTGGGTTTAGATACACTAAGAGGCCTAGAGGCAATGGGGGCATTTGATACATACCCTGTAAATAAACAAAGCACCGAGGAGTCGGACTGCCCTCTCCTTCCCCCTCCTCCTGGGGGCAGTCCCACTGGGTCAGAGTGAAGAACTCAAGGTGGCAAGGCTGACTTTGCTCCACCCATTCCAGTGGAAATCAGCAGATTTTTGTATCTCCTGAAGCCTCTTCAGTATCACATTTAATCTGAATGTTATCATAGTTATTAGAACTTTACATTTATATAGCACTGAGTCTCTGGGGAGGAAAAATTCCATGAATATAAAAGAAGGTGATCAAGCCTCACCCCTCCCTCCTAGAGAGACAGACACATGCCAGACATTTCACAATTCTTTTTCTGCCTTCTCCTGACGCACTGCTTGAGGCGTCGCCTGGAGGCCCTGCCTGGGGCTGTTTCTGTCCCGGATGGGACCGACTTAGACAAATGCAGACATGGAGGGTGGAGGATGCAAAACATGCTTGTGACCAAAGGAGAAAAAATCTTGCGAAGATTTAAGAAGGAAGGGAACTAAGACTTATTAGCTACCTAGGAAAGCGCAAGCCCGGAGTAACTTGCTTTCCACATCTAGTTTAACAGCCACTAAAATTCCCAGGAAAGTGCCTGTGTCCCTATTTTATACTCTTATGGAAAGAGGAGCTCCTTGAAATTCAGATCTTGCCCAAGGTCAAGTTCATTAATATGGCGGAGACTGAACTGAACCACTCTGTCTCTTTCCAAAGCCCCAGCTCCTTTTGGAAAGAAGTTTGTGGTCTCACTCTGATGCCCCCTAGCACCGGCTGCCTAGCACTGTGCTCTGAGGTCTGAGAGTGTTCTATGACATCAACCCTGACTTCCACTTCCAGGGATTTTCCAAAGGGAAATATAGCTGACGCACAGAAACCAAGAGCAACCAACCCAGGAGGGCTATGAATTAGGTGGGAAAGCATGTGGTGAGGACAAGGAGATGAACAAGAACTCAAGTCCAAAGGATGCTTTGGAGGACGGGGGTTGGGGCACGGCCTCACAGAACAGGGCAAGGAGAGGCAGGCATTGTGAGAAGGCAGTGGCAGGCACAGAGCCCAGGCCTAAGACTTTAGGGACAAGGATGCAGCAACCCTGCCTGGAAGAACTGGGTGAACCAGGAGGAGTGGGGGTGGGCTGGGAACATTCAGGGGGCCTTGAGACCTAGGAGATGGGTCAGAGGAGAAGAAGGGTACAGCACAAGAAGCAAGGAAGAGAAAGGGAAGGGTTCCTCATCTGGACCCTCCACTTTCCCCACAACCCCCAAGACCAGCTGATTTCTCCTTCCTAGGGTCACTAGGCAGCTCTGCAAAAAGATCAGCATGGTGTCTGTCACTCCTGGTTTAAGCTGTTGCTCCATTTACATTCCCCCAGGGGGTGAGGCAGCTGCAGAGGCTGCTGGGTCTCTTGCTACTGTGTGGTGACACCAGATGGAAAAGCTTCGAGTGAGAGGAGCCGGGCAGCTCAGTGCATTGACCAGTGCAGGGCTGGCTCGTGGGTCTGGAAAACACGACATAGTTCATGTCGGCCAAGGATTGATAGGCAATTTTTCAGCCTGAGTGGTAATCCCTGTTCTGCAGAATGCAAAGGGAAAGGCAGGTGTCTAGAAACAGGATAACAGGGACATGGGACAATAATCAGGGGTAGAATGAAATTGCTATCTTGATTCTATCCAGAGTCACCCACCTACAGAAAATAATAGCAACCAAGGGTTACTTACAGGTAACAGACAACTTGGTTTACTTTGTTAAAGGAACATATAAAGAGCATGTACTCACCTATTACAAAGTGAAGGAATAGGACACATAGAGCATTCGTCACCGAACTCTAACCACACCATTGTCCTGCTTAAAGTCCTTTCCATCTCCCTGCTCGTAACAAAGGAGAGACCCAAGGCCTTAACATGGCACACGATGCTACGAATTATTAGTGTTACTTTTCCACAGAAGTAGTTTGTTCTCAAGGTGTAAGAATTACCATAGAGGATAGCAAGGCATTAGGTAAAATGTAAATGTCCCCACTTACTCCCTCAGTTAATGACCCAAGCAGAAATATTGTTTGCATTTTCTAGTAGCTTCCCAGTGTCTGATGATCACATTCAGCTCCTTTCTCACAGCTGCACTCCCCAGCCAGGTTAGATCACTTTCAGATATGCCAATATTCGAGCTGCTTCCCACCTCCAGGTCTTTGCTCAAGCAGCTCCCTCTACCTACAGATCCATCCTCCCACCTGCCCCCTGTCTCTCACTCTTGACTTGGCAACACTTTCAACACAGTTGAATAGTCAGCCCAAATGTCACTTTCTCTGTGAAGTTTTCCCCAATATGACCCCATAGGCATGCTCATTACCTTCTTTAAACTCCCATCATACCCTGCATGTATTTAATAGTTTCTTTGATTTCCTGTATTTCTCCCCTTGCTGATTCAGGATAGCTTTAGAGCAGAAATTGTCTATTCATCTCCCTGTGCTGAGAACCAAGCAAAGACACTGATGCCAAGTAAGAGCTCCATTAACATTGCTGGAGCGAGTGAATGGCTGAATAAATGAATGCATTCAATGTACCAAACCAAATCTAGAAAGACTCTTCAATTTCTTATTGTAATCAAAAGGAGAGGAAAGAGAATCAAGAGAGGGAAAAAAGTGGTAGAGAAAATGGAGGAATGACTAATAGTCACAGAAGAGACATATAAAAGAAAAAAAGAAAAGAAACAGAGGTATGGGGCCCCATACTTTTAAAAAGACAAGATAAGCTATTCTACTAGTACCCTGTTCATTTTTTGTAGTTTTTTTTTTCTTTAAATCCTCACCAAAGGACATTTTTTCATTGCTTTTGGAGAGAAAGGAAGGGGTTGGGGGAGAGGGAGAGAAACATTGATGTGAGAGAGAAACATCAATTAGCTGTTTCTTGTACAAGCACCAACAGGGGATTGAACCTGCAACCTGGGCATGTGTCCTGACTAGGAATCAAACCTGTGACCCTTTGGTCCATGGGACGATGCTCTAACCAACTGAGCCACACCCACCAGGGCTCATAGTTCTTTATATGTTCTTCATTCTTAAACTTTCAGAGAATCAGTTCTGGGTGGGATTGGCAGAGCAGTCCCCCGAAGAAGAAAGTATTGCCTGAATTGCCATGATGGTGATAGAAGAAACATTATTCTTATAGCCAAATGAACTAATTTCTGTAAGAAGAAGGATAAGGTTAACAAAGAAAAAGTGATAGATTAAGAGGACCTTGAGGTCCTGCAGCAAAAGAGCCAACTGTGAGGAGGTTTTGATAGCACAGTGGCCTGCTCTCTTCCGCAGATGCCCTCTGCCCACTGTCTTGGAGTTGCCTTGTCAGGTGACCAGACATCCAGGTTTAGTTGAGCTCTAGGGTGGCTCAGAGAGCTCACAACATGGATTTGACAGCCTCCCAAAGAAGATCGTTTCTTTTTTTTTTTTTTTTAAGATTTTATTTATCTATTTGGAGGCAGAGGGTAAGGGAGGAAGAAAGAAGAGGAGAGAAACATCAATGTGTGGTTGCCTCTCACACACCCCCTACTAGGGATCTGGCCCGCAACCCAGGCATGTGCCCTGACTGGGAATCAAACTGGCAACCCTTTGGTTCGCAGGCCAGCGCTCGATCCACTGAGCCACACCAGCCAGGGTCCAAGGAAGGTCTTTTAAACCTACCAGTTCTGTCTTCACAACTGCCTGCATTTCCAGGGCGTGGCATCAGAGGCCATTCTGAAAAGGAAAACATCCCCCGAATTTAGCCGTAGACCTGACTGAGAGGATGTTTGTATGACTGTGTCTCATCACCTCATCCTTGGAACACATTCCAGGAGGAGGTCTCTCCGGGCACCATGGCCTGAGTGCCACCGTCTGGGACCTAGAAATGCGGTCAGAGGAAGAGTCCTTGAATCATGAGAGAGAGGCTAGAAATGGAGGGTGGATAGAAGCTTTGCAGAACAAGGAGTGAAGGGTTCATAACAGGCGTCATTTCATAGTTGAACGAAACTATGTGTACACCAGGAATACAAAAGAATCAAATCAGAGGGGGTGAAAGAAGGGAGTTGGAGGAACAGGGGGATGCGACAGACTGACCGGTGTCTCAATCCCGCCTTCACAGTAGGACTAAGGGAAGCCCTCCCTTCCCTCTTTACACACTTCTGTAGTATTTTAAGTTTTCAAAGCAAATTGTATTACTTAGGAAGTCAGAAAAATATTTTTTTTAATAATGGAAAAAAATAGAAAACTGTGTTTATTCCCAAATGCCAGAGAAAGCTGCCTCGGAACCCCAAAAGACCCAAGGGCTTGCTTCCTGGCCCTGTTTTTTTTTTTTTTAATTGTTGTTGTTGTTGTTGTTGATTTATTTTTTAAAGAGACAGGAAGGGAGGGAGAAAGAGAGGGAGAGAAACATCGATGTGTGAGAGGTACATCGATGGGTTGCCTCTCACACGCCCCCAACCAGGGACCTGGCCCGCAACCCAGGCGCGTGCCCTGACCGGGAACCATACCTTTCGGTCCACAGACCAGCGCTCAGCCCACTGAGCCACCCCAGCCAGAGCACAGCCCTCTGTTCTTGAAGCCAAGTTCTTTCCATGCCACCGGGCTACACAGATCTCGTCCTCCTCTTATTTGGCAGGAACTGGGGTGAGAAGGAACACCAGATTCACTAAACGTGGGGGTCGTGGCTTTGTGGAGGGACGGCGTCTCTGCAAGAAACAGCCCCAGCCTCTTTCCTGGGAAGGGAGGGGAGGCCACCTGCCCGGCATGTTTGCCAACACGTAGGAGCTGCGGCCTGTAATCATCATTAGCTCGCTTTGGTGTTTACTGACTGTTATTAATTAGGATGAGCAAACTTGGCATTAATGTGCCTGCCATAAGGATGAAGGCTCTTACTGCACGACCATCCTGCACAGGCAGCTAGACTGGGACTCATTTACCAACTGTCGCCAGGATGACTCAGACCACAGGCACCGGCTGATGGAGGACTGGGCAGGGGTGGGGGTTGGGGGTGGCCTCGCATTTTCCTGCAAGTTTGAAGTTGGGGAGCTCTGTCAGAGTGGAGGAGGACAGAGCAGAGACTCTCTGTATCTCATGTCAGAGCGGCTGTCAGGCTTCAGGTAGCTTCGCCCAGCAGCCCAGGCCGACCCTGTGGTCCTGGTCCCCGTCGGAACTTCCCCCGGCTCTTTCCACAGAGGCTTCACTCAGCCATCAGAAGATCCTGGGACACAACTTCCTTTAGGAGTCAGTGGGCAAGTGTCGTGCTGGCCTTCAGGAGGGGTTGTCTTCCAGAGGGTCTCGGAAAAGTGGTCGGGGGAGTGCGGTTGCCAAGAAATAAGAAGTATCGTTTGGGGTTTTGATCTATCACGGGATACTGATATTCTCTCATTTCCGTGGAAACGATGCTCAGAGTAGAAGCATTTCCTCCCCCCGGGTGAGCAGCCTTCAGAGGTGAGACTGTCCCTATATGGGTGTTCGGAAGACGGGTGGCAGAGGGACATGTCAGCTACCAGAGATGGCCTCTTTCTTCCTGCCTGGACCAGCAGCCTGGCATTAGGGAGGG